>JAMLFY010000018.1:2704011-2739867 GCA_030441495.1 Dalbergia oliveri
CTTGAATAATGTTTTCTTTCTCCAATTCCTTAAATTAAGGAATTGTGTCATACCTCATTTGACCAAAAGAATTATTTTAAATTACTAATCTAGTAAGATTGCCCTCCTAATCAAGTCTTGACCTTCCTAATTACCCAATTACCTCACCTAAACACCTTCTTATAAACTCCTAATCAAAAGCCTAATCAAAGACACACCTAAACACACCATTAAACCACAATTAGATGAAACAATTTCCTCTCCCTTGGGCTGATGAGGCTGGCCGAAAATCCTTCCCCATTTTCCCCACATGTTGATTTATTTTACACACCAAAGAGCCATGCTTTCCACCATACCTTGCCCATGCTTTGCCCATACCTCACCATACCTTCAGCCATGCCTACAACCATACTTTTGCAAGAGATATTTCTTCCTCCTTCCTCCCTCATGTGGCCGGTTCCTCCCCCTTTTGGAAGCCTCATTGTTGAAAATTTCTATAAATACCAAGCCTTGATGAACCTTGTCACACTTTGGTTCATTTGTTAAGTTTACACTTCTTACAAAAACTCTCTCATTTCTTCTCAAACTTCCTCACTTTGGCTTATTTCTTCCTTCAAGTTTCAAGAGGATTTTCCTTCCCCATTTCATCAAGAACTCAAGCTTTCTTTCATATCTCTTCAAGACTTCTCTAGGTAGGGGTTATGTTTTAATGTTTTGCTTGTGTTCTTCAAGAAAAGTTCTAGTTTCTCTTGGATTCAAATCCTTTTTCCTTTCCCTTTTCATTTCGACCAAGAGGCCCTTTCATAAAGAAAACATGAGCTTGATGATGAGGTTTCAAGATAATGACTCGTCGTTATCATGTAAGAAACCTCTAAAGCTTGAAACAACTTGGTCTTGGACCATACATGCTTGTGTTCCTTTCTTTTTCTTGGTTTTATTTTCGGATCCTTTTCCTTTTGTCTTTGAAAGATTTTCGGTTCCTTTTCTTTTATTTGAAAAGAGTTTGTAAAATTATGTCAAGTAGATCACAAAAGTTTTGTTAAGAAAGTTAGTTCCATGTTTTTAAAGAGCTCTAAGCTTACCCTTGCCAACTTTAAAGTTGGTCGGCCGTTCTAAGAGTTTTACTCTAGATTGAAGCCCATGAGCAATAAAATAAAGAATATGACTTAGTTCTTGTAGTTTTGTTTAGACAAAGTGTTGAACTTTGTGTCCATTTTCTTAAGCTTGATGATGAAGTTCAAACCTTAAGACTTTTTGAAGTCTAGGTGCTAAGAACTCTAAAGCTTGCCTTATGATACCTAATGGGTTAAGGTTTATGTTCCTCTAAAGTCTTGTAAGAGCTCTAGTTAAGATAAAAATAAGTTGCATTCATGTTTAAATTTATGTCTTGCATCTCATGTTTATTTTGATGTCATCACTAATTTCACAAGAATAAATGAATGAACTTGCATTACCATGTTTAAATTCCCAAGCTTGCATTTCATGTTTATGTTTCAAGTCATCACTTAATCCTTAAAGATAATAATGAGGTTGCATCCCATATTTATTTTATGCTCTCACTTTACTTTGTAATAAAGAGTAAAAATGAAGTGCATAGCATGTTTAAGATTATGTCATCACCTAACTACTCTAGAGCTCAAAGACTTGCCCTAAGTATCTTCAAGTGGATGTGTTTTAGTGTGATACAATGATGGTTTTGATTTTGTAAAATGTGAGGATGATTTTAAGAAAATGTTGAAAAGATGTTTTAAGATTTTGAGGTGTTTAAATGGTTGGAAATGTGTCAAGAATCATGTTTTCTCAAATTCCGAGGTTCTGGTAATCGATTACCAACTTATGTAATCAATTACCAGAGTAGTTTTGAAGGGTTTTTGGTTTGGTAATCGATTACCAGACATATGTAATCGATTACCAAGGCTGTTCTTCATGCCCAGAACCGGTCCTTAAAACCTGGAATCGATTACCTATTAGTGTAATTGATTACTCCGATGTTCTTTATTTTTTTTTGTAAAACCCCAAGTAATCGATTACCATTATATGTAATCGATTACCGGTTGTTTTTAAACCCAGAATAAATTTAGCTCCTGGTAATCGATTACTAGGCACATGTAATCGATTACCAGAACACCTTTTTGCTCCTGAAATTGTCCCAAGAGAAAACTAGCAACTCGTGTGCACTTATAACATGAGTTTATGTGATTATGTGTGATGAGCATTTTTGGTTTCTGTCTTATCCTTGTGGCCACTGGATAAATTTTGTTTGAGGAGTTAGAATGCGTAATATTATGCTTGAGCGAAGTGAGGAACATTTTGGAAGATTGAAAAGACTAAACAAATAGGAAGGAATTGGAACTAGAATCTTAAGGCACTTAGACACAAGAGTAATAACTTCTTTCAGCATAATTGAGCTTAAGGAAGACGGTACATAATTGGTGATTATGCCTAGGAGTTGAACATAGAACCTTAGGCGAAGATATAACTTAGAAAAGAGTTTAAGGAATAGATTCTAGAATCCATGTAGTGGAATAAATGATCTTGATAAGTAATCTATATAATGTTGTTGGATGAATTAGTGAGCATAATGTTAGAAGAATTATAAAGAACAAACCCCCTAGATATGATAAAGACTTGCAATGGGTGATAAGATTACTAGAAAAGAATTCAAGACCCGCAAGGGCTGAAGCGTAAGACACCATAAGATAGGAGATGTGATGTGAGTAGGGGCAAGCGAGCATATTCTTAATGATGTAACTATGTTAATATCTTGAGTATGAAGTGTTATGTGGCATGATGATGTGATGATGTGGTATGTCACGTTTAAAATGCATGAGAATATGAAATGTGAATGAAGGATATGTTATATGAGGTTCTAAGGTCGTATGCTCATGTTGCATCCATAAAAGATATGATAACGTGGAAATGATCCCATTATGACTTCCTGAGTTAAGGGTTGTACGGGGTGATCCAAGAAAGAAATATGATTCCCCCTTTTACCCTGGATGAATCTAGCGACGGCTAGTTAGGATGAGCTCATTCCTAGGCGATAGGTGATTAGGAGTTTTGGTGACCATGATAAATCGTTGGCCGGCATGTTGGGTGGATTTTGGTGACCATGATGAGGGTGGAAAAAAATGGAAATGTTATGAAAGGAACTGATGGAGTTCAAGTATGAAAAAGTAAAAAACGTACATGCATATGTTTCATTGATGCTTTGATTAAGTGATATGTGTTATCTACGTACTGTCATGCTCAAGTATTGCCATGCATACATAAAATATCTGTTGCATTCATACCATCAAGACTCATGCTAAAAGAAACCCACTTCAGATAATAAGCTTTGAGAAATTAAAACTGAACCTATGCATGAACACCTCTTTTATAACGAAACCTGAAGTGGAGGGCGACGACGATGACACTTGTGTTAGAGTCGGGAAGCCTACTGAGAATCTTGTATAAGTATTCTCACCCTTGTCTTTCCTTCTCGTGTTGTCTCCAGAGGATTGGTACGGATGGTTCGTGATTTACCTTGAAGTGCAAGTGTAGGAGTTACACACATCGGGTCAGAAGGCAGCGGAAGCATGAAGACTAGTCTAGCTTTGCTAATACCTTGTTTTGCATTAGTTAAAAGTTATTTGGTGTAATTGATAACCCTAGATGTGGTTATATTTATAAGGACATCGTTGTTATGTTATGATTATGATATACTATTATAATTTATGTTATGATTATCCTATGGCTGTTATGATGACGTATATCTGGTTGTTATGTTTTACGTTTAATAATCGGTCTTATGAGCATGCGCGGCTCGCATTTTAAATCTTAAATTCAAAAAGAAAAATTTAGCCGTATTTTCAGTACTTGTATTTTAAAGAAAGCCAAGTCAAGTTCTGAAATGAAGACGTAACCGCTAATAATTAGCCGAATGCGACTCGAGCGTATTAGGTGAAAGTTAGGGTGTTACATTCGTTCACAATATAATTTTCAATCAGGTCTCATAAACTAATCGTTTAGGTTGCTAGCATGCATTCACATACATCATACTTGAACCAAATGTCATTATTTCATCAATTTAAATCATTGTTTCATTTCTAGCACAATGGAAGATTTCACATCATTGTAGCACAAATTTATTTGCTCATCAAACAATCAATTCAGATGCTATAAAAATTCTCTAAGACACTTTAATGTGTCCACAAGAGTCCATAAAAATTTCAGAGGAAAAAGGGTTCTCTAACTATGTTAACAAAATTAGACAAATTCGATTAGAAACCCCCTATTTACGTCACGCCATAGTTCCCAATTATATTATCCAACCAAATGAACATATCACATCATACAAAAATTCAAGTTAGACTTCAATATGTCCTCAATACAAAAATTTCAGGTGATTATTCAATCATTTGATGTAGTAATAAAATAAGCAAAGTTTATAGCTTCAGTTCCATAATCCAGGCAGCACATAGTTCACTTCAGTTCTATTTTTTTAAAGCATTATGTAACACCCTAATATTTAACATAACACGCCTAGTATTTAGATTAATTATTAGTTATTACTCTTTTGTTCCATTCTTTAAATTCATTTTATTAAAATACTTAGCGGAAAATATGGGTAAATTTTTTTTTTTTGAAACATAAAACAAAACGTGAGCTGCGCATGCTAACATAAACCAAACGTTAAGTGCCATCAAAGTAAACAGGAAATATAAGTTATGCACATACACGTTTAAAGCACATGATCCATCATAACATAATATGGTTCATAATACATCAGAAATAAAATAAATGGAGTCACACCCATAGAGTGGGCTAAGTTTTCAATACATAAGTAAGCAAAAGAGAGAAAATAAAGGAAAGCAGGAAATATATGGAATCATGAAACATTAAACGCTAGCTACAACTTCCCTTCCTAGTTCTATGAGTGTTATACCAAACATCACCTCTATCAAAAGATGAAGCAAGAGAAGAGGATCCTCATGACAACTTGGCACTCCTACCGTCCTCCATCATAGTCTCCAGAAACTGATCCACTGGGCAAGCTCCTAGGGCATAAGCAGGCGGATAAGGGACGAACATGGCCTTCGTGGCCCGGACGCATCTCCGGTCTTCGGGCTAGCCTGGGCTGGGTCACCGTGTCCTCGCCCCTACCCATGTCCATGGGTGCCATGGGTGTAGAACTTTTCGAATAGAAGTGTGTGGGGAGTCCTCGATGGGTCGATCTCTGAGTGCCTCGTATGGGGAATATACGGGATAGTCCTAACCTTGAAGCTGAAGGGCGAGCATGTCGAGTCTACTCATCGCAGGGTTGAGAGCGCTCAAAGATCAGATCATTGCCATAGGGGGAAATGGGGGTAAACCTAAAGCTGGAGACCGGGTAGGCAAAAGGGCGTCCCATGTAAACAAAAATGCGAATAGCACAGTGACCCTCAAAGTGGTAAGAGTGGTGGTCTGGGTCATAGTGCACCTCCCATACTAGAGTGTCAATGAAGATCACGAACGTCGCCATCACCTCTGAAGACGTACGGGAAAAAAGAAAGGTAAAGGAAGTAAGAATCTTAATAAATAATCTCAGTAGGGAAAATCCTCCTATCTTAGTCTCATCGTCTACGTCCTCAGGAACCTCAGCTTTCTTTATAGAAAGGTGAACATGCATAAGGTTTGATTTTAGAGTTCTAAAGTATCATTTACTGAGGCCCACTTAATTTTAGTATCCATCTTGGATGTCATGAATGCAATATACTTTATCTATGATATACTAGTCCTATCATAAGAGATGCTCATGAATCATAACAATCATAGCATGACTTTCTTCTACTAATCTTTTAGGTGACTTAGATTAATTCTTTCTCTCATATAGGGCCACCCTATTTCTCTTGCCTTTTGAGAGTTCTAGGTTATGAACTCATACCTCACTAGTCGTCACTAGCATAATCTTATCCTATGATAAGTTAACACCCGACTCTTGGAGTGTGGGATAGGGGCAATAGGATCACCTTTCATAACCTTTAATTCAGGGAGTCCAAAGGATCATCTCCTTATTAGATCACTTCACATAACCTTTAATTTGGGGAGTCTATAGGATCACTTCCATATGTTTTATGTCACCTTAACCTTATTGGATCACTTTTCATAACCTTTAATTCGGGAGTCTAGAAGATCATTTCCATGCGTTCTCTATATTACTTAGAGATGCAATACATGAACATATAATCACAACTTATCATTCATCATACTCATAGAACACATCAATTATGCATCTTAATAGTTATTCATTATTTCCTACCATAAATCACATAGGCATGCTATTATCAACATCTTTTTGAAAAGCAGCCATGTCTATACCCATGTGCAACATATAATAGAATACACATTGAATGAACATAACATATACAATTTATTCCAACATAATTCATTCTTTGGTAACTGGTCATCCTATATCTTTAATTCTAAATTGTCCTTATAGATAATTTGTATTATCTTAAAAACATAATAACAAATATTTAGATTAGTTTGATAAAAATATTTCCTTATCTAATAACATATATATGTTCCATGAGTCAATGTTTCTTATGTAAGTTTGAAATGGTGAGTCTTGAGCACTAAGTTAATTCAAGTGAGGGCATAATCTTAAACATGCAATGCAATCTCTAGTTTTTACATCTTTAAGTTTTAGGTGATGACAAGAAAATAAATATGCTAAGCAAGGAAATGTAAATATGAATGCAAGTCCAATTCTTTATTTTAGTGCTCTAGGCCCCTTAGAGTATTCACTCTAATCACATTTCAACTTTAAGGTTGAAATAGGTGGGCTTTGAGATTAACCATTTAGGTGATATGAAAATGCAAGCTCTTGTTTTAATCTTTAAGTTTAAGTGATGGCTTGAAAAGTAAATATGCTAAGCAAGGAAATGTATATATGAATGCAAGTCCAATTCTTTATTTTAGTGCTCTAGGCCCCTTAGAGTATTCACTCTAAATCACATTTCAACTTTAAGGTTGAAATAGGCGGGCTTTGAGTTATTTAGGTGATAGCATAATCATGAAATGCAAAGTTCAAATATAAATATGCTATGCAAGGACTTGAAATATAAATATGAATGCATTCCCTTTATTATCTCTTTGAGTCCTAGACTCAAGAATACCATTTAACCACATAATATCTTCATTCTTGGTAAACAAATGATGGTTTTGCAACCAACACCTAAGATCCTCATCATTAAGCCATGGTTTCTTCATAATGTAGGCCCTAAGGCCGAAAATGAAAGAGAAGGAAAGGAAAACAAAGGACCAAAAATGAGGAAGGAAGAACATCTTAAACCAAAAGTAAAACAAGAGAAAAGAATAGCAAATCCTTAAAACAACTCCCTACCAAAGTGTTGTCTTGCAAGAGAGAAAGAAAAGCTTGAATCTAGGTTAGAATGAGAAGACAAAAATCTCCTCTTGGTGGCTTAATGGTTTCGGCCAAGAGCAAGAAAAGGAGAGGATGAGTTTTCTTGAGAGAAAAGCTTGGAAATAGAAAGGTTGTGCGTTTAGGAGGTGGTTTGAGGTAGTGGTTTGTGGGTAGGAAATGGTAGAGGGTGGTGGCTCTTGAAAATGAAAAGAAGAAGAAGAAGAAGAAGAAGAAGAAGAAGAAGAAGAAGAAGAAGAAGAAGAATTCTTTGAGTTTGAGAAAGAAAGCTTTGAGGTTGTGAAAATGAGCAAGTGTTTCAAGCTTTCCTTGATGCCTATTTATAGAAAAAATGAAACACATGGAGGAGGAAATGGAGGGAGTGGGCGGCAGCCTTTTGAGAAAGAGAAGAGAAAAATATCTCTTTGCATCGTATGACTTTGGGTATGGCTAAGTATGGTTCAAAGCATGGTTCAAGGCATGGGCAAGCATGGTTCTTTAAGCATATTTTTATTGAATTTCAACATATGATAGATGAATTTGGGGAGGAGTTCCGTCATATTAGGAGCATTTGAGGGAAAGAAAATCTCATTTTAATGTTGGTTTATGTGTGTGTTTAGATGTATCTTTGATTAAACTTTTGATTAGGAGTTTGTAAGTAAGTGTTTAGGTAAGGTAATGGATAATTAAGGATGTCAAGATATGATTAAGGAGTGGTCTTGCTTTATTAGTGAAATCAAAACTCATTTTATATTAAAACCATTCACAAACATAATTCCTTAATTTAAGGAATTGGAGAGAAAAACACTATTCAAGGTTCCATGACATGGAATCTTGATTTTAAGACAAAGATTAAAGTGTATATAAGTAATCTTAGGTTCTAATCAACCTTAATAAATTATTTTGACTTTGGATTAATTACCAAAATTAATTAATCTTTGATTAGAGCCTAATATTGCTTAGGTTTCCTTAATTACGTCGTTAGGCCTATTATACACTATTTTAGGGCAAAACAGTAATTTTATGCAAACATTACCCGGATTACCCGAGCTTATACAATTATCATTAGTCACTTATAATTAGCATTCCGAACTTCCTGGAGAAGTTTTTGGGCTTAAATGGCACTTATACCGTAAAATGCTATAGGGATATTTTGGTAATTTTGAGTTGAAAGTTCGGAAAAATGAGATTTTCATCTCTGCTATCAATCACAACACATTTAATCCCCTTCAAGCATTGAGTTACCCTTCGAGGATTGTCGGGTCGCTATCCTCAATTTCGGCTGAAACGACCTTAAGGCATTTGGTCATTTACGCTCAAAAGATAAATCTGGCATTACCCATTAGGAGTTGAAATTAGAGCCCAAGAAAATTCATAGAACTAGCCTACGATGTTAGCTTCAACATATATTTTTTTTAGCTAATGAAAATACCTACAAATATACCAAAAAATTCATGAACAATCACTAATAAGAAAACCGAAAATCAGGCATAAAGCATAACCTCTTTTGACAAAAAGGATTTTTAACATCATCCAAACACACCACCAAAATTAATACATCAATGTCAACATAATATCAACCAATATAACTAGAAATAAATTTGAGAAGAAAAGGCAAAGAAATCCCTACTTTTGGTGTCTAATGGATCCTTGGCTCCAAGTTGTTCCAAGATTGATCCCTTCCACTTCAAAGCTCTGAAATCAACCTCAAATCCTTCCTTAATCAAGGTGAGGATTAATGGAGATTTGAGATTTTAATTAGTTAGATTTGTAGGTATTGAGGTGTAGAACAAGTTTTGTAAAAGGATCTTGGTGTTTTAGTGACTTTGGGCTAGGGTTTTACAAGCTTGAAGTTTGTTAATGGAGGTTTGAGAGGAAGAACAATGGAAGGCTGTATTTTAGGCCTCTTGGCCAAAAATGATGGTGGTGGGGTGATAAGGTTGGTGGGTTATCTTTATCTTGATGTAAATATAGTATTTATGTAGGTAAAGTGTAATTTTCTTTCTTTTTGGTAAAAGAAATTATATGAATGACTAATATTTGATTGGATAGTCAAAGAATGAATGTTGGCCATCCACTTGAATCAAGATAAGTAGCTCACTTTAACTTAGGGAACAAGTAGCTTTTTTGATGTTAAATTGCACATCGAAATTCTACCGAATGGATGAGATATTGGCTCCGAGAAAATATAATAAATGAAAGGCCATGATTGAAACTTACCTTTCAAGTTTCAATCCTTGCCATCCACTTGGCATAAAGTGGTTGGTAAAGGTTACTTGGCCACCAAGTAATTTGAACGTGTTAAAAATCGAACATCAAAACTCTACCGAACGAGTAAAACACTTGTACCTAGGTAGTCAAACATTACCCAAAAATTAATTCTAGGTATAACTTCTCATTCCTTATCATTTCTAACCTTCACCCTTACTTTACTCAGTCCAGGCATTTTGTTTGACTTAGGGTTTAAGTTTACGGGCTTGTAGGGCCCACAAGGTTACTATTCACCCGGCCCAAAATTTTTTTTTTAATACGTCTATTGGGCCATCCTCATTATTGGTAAATTATTAGTTTTGAAATTACGGCTAATAAAGCTCAAATTAATTTTTAAATAATTTTCAGGTTGTTACATTACCACCCACCTTAAAGAATTTTGCCCTCAAAATTCATTTGAAAACAATTTCAAAAGACAAATTTCATAAATCAAACAATGAATTCATACACAGTTCAAACAATTTAATCAAATCCTAAATGTTCCTACCACGGATTGGATCTTCGTTAGTGGTATCCTTTAGGATTCCCTTTAGTATTTCGATCTAGTCTCTTCATCATCCAATTTGTCACTACAGCTTGTTCCCTCGTAGTAGTATCCATCTCGAGAGAAGTATCCATTATGTCTTCGTGATCAGGATGCTTGCTCCTAGTACGTCTGCAGTTTGCCATTGGTTTCTGAACACACCAAACAAAGATATTGAGTTGATCAGGCCCAACACTCGCTAAGTGTGATAGCAACCAACTACAACACCACTAGACTGTCATGCATATCTAAACCCTATATCCTATCATATAGATAAGATTCAAGGCATGATTTATCTATACTTTGGAAGCATAGTCAATCTATTCCTCAAGGTCTTACAAGGATGAATCTCTGATACCATAATATAACATCCTCCCAAGTACAACATCATTCTTAAGTCATGACATCATACTCGAAAAGTTGATACTTATGAATTAGCGACCTTTCTTAAATATCTATGGCAAGCTCGGGTATGTAATAACTAAATATAATTCTATTAACATGTATAACAAAGAAACATAACATTTATTGGATACATAGCTAAGTACAAAAGGAAGCTCTTCTAAGAGCTTTAATAAAATACGTTCTCTATTACATTTACATACATATATCTCCAACTATACACAGTAAAGTAAAACATCAACTACTATATCTCACCTTCTTTCACATAGTAGCTGCATCATTCTTAAATCAACCTAGAGGCGACACTGAATACAAAAACACATAGGGGTGAGAATTATACAATTCTCAGTTGGGCAACTCCCCAATTACACAATCATAATGTCATCATCATCACCCCAGCCACTTCGGTTTATTAAGAAAGTGTGAGCATGCAATATATATATATCAAAGGTTAATTTTGAAATTCAAAAATCATCTTTCTGAAGTGGGTTTATTTTATTATTCAATCACTTAATATACACACATAATACTACTAAATAGCATAGTATGCATTCTGAAATATACGTGCCCTCATTACATCGGAGGGGACTTTTCATGCCCATTAAAGGGGACTTTCTCTGTGCCCATAAAGGGGACTTTCTCATGCCCATTAAAGGGGATTTTCTTGTGCCCATAAAAGGGGACTTTTCCATGCCCATTAAAAGGGACTTTTCCGTGCCCATTAAAAGGGACTTTTCTGCCCATAAAAAGGGACTTTTTATCTACTTAACATATACATCATTATCAAACTTATATAAGTATCCGTTCACAATATAATTTTCAATCAGGTCTCATAAACTAATCATTTAGGTTGCTAGCATGGATTCACATACGTCATACTTGAACCAAATGTCATTATTTCATCAATTCAAAGCATTGTTTCATTTTCAGCACAATGGCAGATTTCACATCATTGTAACATGAATTTATTTGCTAATCAAACAATCAATTTGGAGGCTATAAAAATTTCAGAGGAAGATAAAAATTTCTCTAACTATGTTAACAAAATTAGACAAATTCGGAGGTTAGAAACCTCCTATGTACAGTTAACAGCCATAGTTCCCAATTTTATTACCCAACCAAATGAACATATCACATCATACAAAAATTCGTAGTTGGACTTCAATATGTCCTCAATACCTTGTAAAAATTTCAGGTGATTATTCAATCAATTGATGTAGTAATAAAATTAGCAAAGTTTATAGCTTCAATTCCCATAATCCAGGCAGCACATAGTTGTTCACTTCGGTTTCTGATTTTTTTTAAAGCATTAGGATCAACAGAGCCCAAGAAAATTCATAAAACTAGCCTATAATGTTAGCTTCAACATATTTTTTTTAAGCTCATGAAAACACCCCAAATATACCAGAAAATTCGTGAATAATCACTACCAGGAGGAAAACCAAAAATCCAACAGCATAAAGCAAAACCCCTTTTGATAAAAATGATTTTTAACATCATCCAAACATACCACCAAAATTAATACATCAATATCAACATAATATCAACCTATATAACCAAAAATAAATTTGAGAAGAAAAGGCAAAGAAATCCTTACTTTTGGTGTCTAATGGATCCTTGGCTCCAAGTTGCTCCAAGATTGATCCCTTCCACTTCAAAGCTCTGAAATCAACCTCAAATCCTTCCTAAATCAGTGAGGAAGTAAGGTATCAAGGTGAGGATTGATGGAGATTTGAGATTTCAATCGGTTAGATTTGTAGGTATTGAGGTATAGAACAAGTTTTGTAAAAGGATCTTGGTGTTTTAGTGACTTTGAGCTAGGGTTTTGCAAGCTTGAAGTTTGTTGATGGAGGTTTGAGAGGAAGAACAATGGAAGGGCTGTATTTTAGGCCTCTTGGCCGAAAATGATGGTGGTGGGGGGATAAGGTTAGTGGGTTATTTTTATCTTGATGTAAATATAGTATTTATATAGGTAAAGTGTAATTTTCTTTCTTTTGGGAAAAGAAATTATATGAATGGCTAGGATTTGATTGGACACTTGGCTCAAGATAAGTGACTCACTTTAACTTAGGGAACAAGTAGCTTTTTCGATGTCAAAACTACACATTGAAATTTTACCGAACGGATAAGATATTGGCTCCCGAGTAAAATATAATAAATGAAAGGCCATGATTGAAACTTACTTTTCAAGTTTCAATCCTTGCCATCCACTTGGCATAAAGTGGTTGGTAAAGGTTACTTGACCACCAAGTAACTTGTACGGTGTTAAAAATCGCACATCAAAACTCTACCGAATAGGTAAAACACCATACCGGTAATCAAACATTACCCAAAAATTAATTCTAGGTATAACTTCTCATTCCTTATCATTTCTAACCTTCACCCTTACTTTTCTCAATCCTGGGCATTTTCTGTGTTCGATTCTCAGGGTTTTGGACTCGACGGGCCCATAGGGCCCACAAGGTTACTATTCACCCCAACCCAAATTCTTTTTTTTAATACGTCCGTTGGGCTACCCTCATCATTGCTAAACTTTAGATTTTTGAAATTACGACTAATAAAGCTCAAATTAATTTTTAAATAATTTTCAGGTTGTTACATTATACAAACATAAATAGACACTTGACAACATCTAATAGGATCCATTCATAGGCTTAGGTCCTACTACTAAACTTCCATAGTGTATAAAGGGTCCAAATCTGGGTCACAATGCCACTGCCACTTGGGGTGAATCAAGGAAGAAGATCACACGGCATCTGTGGAATCTAAATACAATACAACATATATGCACATAGAGATGAAATATTATAAAATTCTCGGAGAGTACTCCCTCAAATATGAATAGACATGACTAGCAATTTCATCCATATAAGTAATATCATGTAAGGTCATATGCAACAGGAATTAAAAAAATATAAGAATGACAATTATACATTTATTCTTATAAACTAGGAACTCACTCGTGCAGTTTCTTTTCATTAACATAGAGAAGGCTGAATTTCACATCAAGAGGTATCTTTAGTTGACAATTCCACTAAGGACAATAGACTGCTAGGACATAAGCTCATTTGTAACACCCTAATATTTAACCCCAATATGCCTAGGACGTATCAAGACTAATTATTAGTTATTACTTCTCTTTAATTTCATTCATAAAATACTTAGCGGAAAATACGGGTAATTTTTTTTTTGAAATGATTTATATAAAACAAAGTGCAAGCCTTTGCGCGTAACATAAACAACGTGAAGCGGAAGAATAAATAAAACATACAGAACATAAACATTAGAGAACACATCCATCATAAACATCATTCCTCATCACATTAGATAATATAGTTTAGTACATCATAACAGAAATATAATGGAAGCATAAAGTCTTACCCATACTAGTGGGCAGAGCTTGCAATATAATGATATCAAATGATAACAAATACATGAAACAACCCCCAAAAGATAAATACCCAACTAAGACTCTCCCTCCCTCGAGCCATGGATGACGCTCCTACCCATCCATCGGTGGTATATATCCATGGGTACGGAGGGCGGAACCCTCCAAGAAAGGATGAGAATGAGGATCCTTGATGGGTCGGTCTCGAACGTCTCTGGGCGAGGCACGTACTCGAGGTAGCCTTGCACCACTGAAGATGCCGACGGGCGCGACCCTCTGCCTCGTCAAGGGTCGTGTCCTCTCAAAGATCATATCGTCGCCAAAGGGGAGGTCAGGGTGATCTGTGGCTGGAGACTGGAAAGGCAAACGGGCGTCCCACATATGCAAAAATACGTATAGCACAACGACCCTCAAAGTGGTAAGACTGATGGTCGGATCATAGTGCTTCCACATGGGTGCGTCAACAAAAATCACGAACGACGCCATCAATATCTGAAGACGTAACGAAGAAAAAAGAGAGAGGGGTGAGAATTCTTGCTAAAGAATCTCAGGAGGAAATCCTCTATCCTAGTGTCATCGTTTATGTCCCCAGGAACCTTGGGTTTATTATGAAAAGGTTAAGCATGCATAGGTTCATTATGAGGTTTTCAAAAGGTATTTATCCAAGGTCCATGTCTTTTATAATGATTCTTAATACATGTATGCAACATAATAGTTCATGGATGCATGGCAGTACTTTAGGTAAATCAAACAATTATCAATCAACATATAAGTGGCATGTAACCTTTCTCTTGAACATCTTTCCTTTTCTCATACTTGTGACACCAATAATATAGTAACCGCACCCCTTAAACTAGGCTATGAGCTCATACCTTAACTAGTCATCACTAGTTCTTACTTATCCTCTTGATAAGCGAATCATAAACATAATCATCATAATCCCGACTCCCAGAGTACGGGTAGGGGCCTAAGGATCACCCATCATGGGACTTTTTCCTTCTTCGAAACGCATCGACTGGTTAAGACCAACGACTTTGTCCGCTTTGGCAGGCTAATGTCTATGCCCTCACGGTTTTACCTTCTTCATTCTGAGCAGGAGAAGTACGTCTCGGTGTGTCACCTTAAACATCATATACTTTCATTCTTCGAAACGCATCGACTGGTTAAGACCGCGACTTTGTCCGCTTCGGATGGACGTCCATACCTCCCACGGGTTTACTTCTCTCCTCCTAGTAGGAGAAATGCGTCTCGGCATATAACTTTAAACTTTATATTTCTCAAAAACTTTCTTTTTGTCCCTCAAATTTGATGGAAATTCGGCAGCATAACAGCTACATTCGAATTTCCTCAAATTTGAGTCTTGCCACATAATCTCAATCACATGTATCATTCTTTATGAAACTTTCTCAATTAAAAACTACATAGTTCACATGAGCATACTTTTCAATCTCATTTATACTTCGAAACCTCATGCATCTCAAATACATGGTACGGCACTTCATCATATCGTCATGTCAATTATTTACATAAGGTTTCATGATCAAGATATTAACACAATCACATCATCATAATCATGCTCGAGGTTCATCATCATAAATATGCTCACTCGGCCTCCTATCTCATAGTATCTTATGATGTGACCCTTACGGGTCTTAAACTCATATTTCGGTCATTCTAATCCTCACTAAGGATTTTTATAATACCTAAGGGATCATTACTTAAAATTCTCACTAAGTTTTAGGCACACTTAAAATTCCAAACAGCATTATGTAGTTTGGGGGAAAAAATATCATATACTACGGGGTCTAGAATCTCCGTTCGTGACCCTTTTTAAGATCCGTCTTCACCTAAGGCTTCATAATCAATCCCTAAACCAATTATGAGGGATTCCTAGGCATGTTTACTAAGTTATAATTCACTTTTCCTCAATTAGCTTTGCTGGACAGAATCACATTTTGCCATGTCTAAGTGTGCTAGAATTCCTATTTTAAGTCCTTATCATCACCTTAAGCTTAGTAATTAATACCTAATCATTTATGAAAGGTTTTTATGCATATCCTACTGATTATGAACCATTTACACTTGAATTAATTATGCTGGAACAGTTTTGCAAATTTGTGCATTAAGGTGTTCTAGAATTCTCATTCTTGATCCTTTTAAGTTACTTATTCTTTTCTAACTTCTCTAAATCGATCCTCCCTTCACTCAAACATAATTTTACACATTTTAACACCTTAGAACAACATTTGTACAGCAGCCAATCATGAAGGGCAGAACCAAAATCATAAGCCTATAAAATCACATAATCTTGTAAATTAAAATGCATACAAGTTACTAGTTTTCTCTTGGAATAATTCTAGGGATTCAAAACTCTTTTAGAACTCAAATCCTTTCATTAAAATCATGCCTTTACACATAAGGTCAATAGCTAAATTAACTTGCTTGCAAAATAGTTTTAAAGTATATAATTTTATGCATAATGTTGCTTAGGTGCTCCTAAGCTTGGAAAAATTACAAAACACAAACTATGGACACTTGTGATTAGAGGAACTCATATTAAGTCCATCATCATCACCACAAGGCCGAAATGGCTTCTTTAAGAATGCCAATATTTTCTTGAAAACCTTACATAGGATACTTGGGCAAGCCTTTGAGCTTTAGGAGGCTTAGGTGATGACATAAACTTTAAACATGATATGCACTCATTTTATTCTTCATTAGAAAGTAAAGTGAGAGCATAAAATAAATATGGGATGCAACCTCTTTATTATCTTTAAGGTTAAGTGATGACTTGAAATGTAAACATGAGATGCAAGCTTGAAATTTAAACATGATAATGCAAGTCCAATTAATTAGTCTTGAGAACTTAGTGATGACATCAAAATAAACATGCTATGCAAGGCATAAAGTAAACATGAATGCATCTTATTTTAGATCTTAGCTAGAGCTCTTGCAAGACTTTAAAGGAATAAAACCTCAACCCATTATGTATCATAAGGCAAGCTTTAGAGTTCTTAGCACCTAGACTTCAAAGAAGCTTAAGGTTTGAACTTCATCATCAAGCTCAAGAAAATGACCTTAGTGGCAAAAACCACAACAAACATTCAAAGGACCATTCTAATATTTTTGGCAAACCTTTTCCCCAAAACAAAAAAAGGCTTTGAAACCAAGAAGGAAAAGAAATGAAAACTAGAGCTTGAATAAGTATAAAAAAAGGAAAACCGAAACCTTAGAGAAATGAAAGCCAAAACTTTGAACTTGTAAAGAAAGGGAAAACCAATATATATGGTCCAAGACCAAGCCAAACTTTAGAGGTTTCTCACATGACAAACACCACACTATTTCTTGAAACCTCATCATCAAGCTAAAGTTGTTTTCATAAAATGGCCTCAAGGCCGAAATGAAGGAGGAAGAAAAAGAGTTTGAAACCAAGAGAAAACTAGAACTTTTCTCAAAGAAAGTAAAGAAAACTTGAAAGAAAACCCCTACCAAGGAAGTCTTGAAAGATTTGAAAGAAAGCTTGAGTTTGAAGAAATGAGAAGACAAAATCTTCTCTTGGTGAGCAACAAGGATTCGGCCAAAGGTTCTCAAGGAAGATGATTTTTCCTTGAGTTGCAAGCTTGGAAATGGAAGGTTTGGTGTTTAGGAGGTGTTTTAAGGTGAGAGTGGTGGTTTAGGTGGTTTGTGGTGGTGTGGTGGTGGTGGTTCTTTGAGGAAGGAAGAAAAAGAACTTAGAGGAAGAGAAAATGAGAAAATGAGAGAAAGTGCAAGAAAACTCAACTTAGCAAATGATCAAAAAGTGTCCAAGCTTTCCAAGGTTGGTATTTATAAAAATGAAATGTTGAGGCTGATTTAGGGGGGAAGAGCTGGCTGAAATTTTGGCTTGGGAGGGAAGGAAAATATCTTCTAAAGCTTGTCTTGGAAGCATGGTTTAAGTCATAGCTTAGGTATAGTCAAGTATAGCTTTGGCATAGCCTTTTTGGATGAAATTTGAAATCAACATTTGATGGATTTTGGGGGAAGAATTCGGCCAAATTGGACAGCCAAGAGGGAGGGGAAAATCATTCATGTAATTGTGGTTTAATGATGCGTTTAGGTGTTTCTTTAATTAAGGTTTTGGTTAGGAGTTTGTAAGAAAGTGTTTAGGTGAATAAAGGTTAATTAGGGTCATCAAGACTTGTTTAGGGGTGTTCTAATCTAGATTAACAATTTAAAATCATTCTTTGGTCAAAAAGGTGTGACAATTCCTTAATTTAAGGAATTGGAGAGAGAAAACACTATTCATTATTTTTGATTAGTAGTCTTGAATTAAAGAATGAAATTAGAATTTAACTAAGCAATCTTAGGTTCTAATTAACCTTAATAAATCATTTTGACTCTAGATTAATTATCGAAATAAATTAATCTTCGATTAAGAGCCTAATATTGCTTAGGTTTGCTGGTTACTTCATTAGGCGCATTACAGTTCTAGGGGTAAAATGGTAATTTGCACTAAACTGCTCGGGACCTTTGGCTCAACTAAACATCAAATATTACTCTAAAACATCATTCTAAACTTCCTGAAAATTCGGGCTAAACGGCACCTTTACCTGTAGAGCACCGGAGGGTATTTTGGTCATTTTGAGCCGAAAGTTTAGAAAACGAGATTTTCACCTGGATATCAAACATAACAGGTATAATCCCCTTCAAACATTGAGTTGACCCATTCGAGGGTGTAGGATGGCTGTCCTTGAATTAGGAAAGAAATGACCCAGGCATTTCGGTCATTTGTACTCAAGAGGAGAAATTTGGGTACATCATTCCTATTTGTGATCATCTGATTCATGTTTTCTCCTATTTCATATCACACACAGTTCACCTAGCCAAGTACGATGATGGAACTCATAAAATTTGAAATCCTTATTATTTTCCTGTACCTCTCAAAACTTGAGTTTGCTTCCATATGTTCAAACATTAGAGTGAAATTTATACATGCTCTTTTTCTATAATTGCACCATGTACAACTTTTTCTTTTAAAGGCATGCTTACATAAGATGGAGGATTCAATTATATTAGATGCTCATTCATGTCATAAGCAAATATTTGAAACAACTAGCATGCATTATATCCATACTTGGGCTAATAACATTCTATCACTAATTTAAGTCATTCTTACTATTCCATAACCTTAGAAATTTACCATTTCAGTAACAACATTTAATTTCCACATCAAAAGGCTTTCAAAAGCCACAAAAATTGTATGTCAATTGTCAAGAAACCTTGAAAAATTTCATAGCTTAACGAAGCCTCTACCCTTCAAATAAATGTTACAAAAGGTTGAAACTTAAACAGCTGAGTGCAAGTCCAATTAATTAACCCTAAATGATTGAATCAACTCAAACAAAAAATTTACAGGAATAAAGTAAACATATTGCAACTTATTGTAAAAATTCAAGTGTAGTTCAGACTTTATGGTAATAAACCTTAACCCAGTATTATCTTTAGTTTCAACAATTCATACATTAGCACCTTTCAAAGAATCCTTAAGGTTGTAACCTTCATATCAATGCTCAAGAAAATTCATGAGTTAGCTAAGGTGTTACTTCCAAATATTTTTAACTTCTCAAAAATGACAAGAAATATGTCTAAAAACAAGAAATTCTTGGCCTCCAACCAAAAAAAGGAAGTCAAAATTTCTTTTGAGCAAAATGATTCTAAACCTCCAAACACCCTAGAAAAATTAACACATCAATATCAACATCATAACAACCAATATCTAGAAATTTTGAATGAAAATCCATCCAAATTTTCAGAAATTTTTGAGGAAGGTCAAGAAAACCTACTTTTAGTAACTTAGTGGATCCTTGGCTCCAAGGTGATCCAACTTGATTTCTTCCACTTCCAAACCTAAATCAACCTCAAGTCCTTCCTGAAAGAAGGTATGAGAGAGCAAGTAAGGATTGGTAAGTACCAAGATTTGAATTTGTTTTTGTAGGGATTGAGGTGTGGTTTAAGTTTAATGAAGGAAATTTAGTATTTGAGCAAAAGGAGCGGATTTAAAGGTTTAAAGGAAGATGAATGTTGTTTGTGAGCAAGAATGGAGGCCCGTTTTTTTGGTGTTAGGAGTTGTTTTAAGGATGAAGGAAATAATGAAATTAGGTGGTTTGTGTTTATCTTATAGTGGTAAAATCATTCTTTTAAATAAGTCAAATTTCTTATATAAAGAAACTTGAAATGGATAGGATTTAATCTTGCTTTACAAGATTAAATCTTGCCAACTTTCCAAGGAAGTAAACATTTATAAAGAATTAAACTATCTTTCGATTTAGAAAGCTGGCTGAAATTTTGGCTTGGGAGGGAAGGAAAATATCTTCTAAAGCTTGTCTTGGAAGATTAAATTCTAGCTTAGGTGTAGTCAAGTCCTAGCTTTGGCATAGCCATTTTGGATGAAATTTGAAATCAATATTTGATGGATTTTGGGGAAGGATTCGGCCAAATCTGGACAGCCAAGAGGGGAGGGGAAAATCATCCATGTAATTGTGGTTTAATGATGCGTTTAGGTGTTTCATTAATTAAGGTTTGGGTTAGGAGTTTGTGAGAAAGTGTTTAGGTGTAATAAAGGTTAATTAGGGTCATCAAGGCTTGGTTTAGGGGGGTGTTCTAATCTATTAACAATTTTAAAATCATTCTTTTGGTCAAAAAGGTTGTAGACAAGTTTCCTTAATTTAAGGAAATTGGAGAGAGAAAACTCTACTTCATTGTATTCTTGATTTAGTAGTCAAGATTACTAAGCAATTTTATTTCTTAAGTTAATTTGACTTCTCTATCAACGATCTAATAAATGGGCTTGAATTCAAGTCATCCTATAACTGGAAGCTTCGGTTCAATGAATATGGTTAGGATCTGGTGATACATTATGCACTTAACACCTGTAAATCTAAGGTTGGCTAAACGACAAAGGCTATTCTAAACATCAACTATTCTGAAAATTTGGGACCTAAAACCTTTTAACCTTTTAACTCTAAGGCACCTCATTGGTGGGTGTAAGCTTGAAAGAGACATTTCACCTTCATCAAACATAAAGGGTACAATCCCTTCAACATTGAGTTGACCCATTCGAGTAAGGATTTTCTCCTAATTTTCTGTGGGAAAGGATTTTCTCCTCATTTTGATCATCGTCTTTGATTAACAAGATCGTGCGTACATTCCTATCGTGATTCGGACTTCATTTTCTCTATTTTCAGATCACACACAGTTCTATTCCTAGCCGATGAGTTTTATACAAACTCAACCAATAGAAGCAATTTATCCCAACTTTCTTTCTCTTAATCACCATGCCCTTTCCTAATTTCCAATATGTTCAATTATGCATGCTATTTTCATCATTTAATTGCACCATGTACTTCTCTTTCTTTTCTCAAAGGCATGCTTACATCCCAGGCATTCAATTATATTAGATGGTTCATGCCTCATAAGCAAGTATTTGAACACTAATTAGCATTGCATTCATATGCTTGTTAATTAGATATCATTCTATCACTAATTAGTAATTCTTACTATTCCAGCACTAGCAAATTTACCAGGAAAACAATACATTTTGTCATCAAAAGGCCATTTCAAAAGCCACAAAAATTGTCCATGACACTTCAATGTGTCAAGAAACCTTGTAAAAATTTCATAGTGGAAATGAAAATTTTATCTTAAATTAATTTTTGGGTACATTATTCAAGAATTTACGACTTGTTACTAAATTTCTTGCAATTTCTAACTCAAATGATTTAATCATCACAAATATAATGTTTACATTTAGGAATTCAAGGTGTAGTTTTCTTGGAAAATTAAATCCTAGCCATCCATTGCTTTTAAGTTTAACAATTATTGCTTAATCATTTTAATATCTAAACCTTTTAAGGCACTAAACCTTAAAATCACTTCCCAAAAAGAATTCATGTAGTTAGCTAAGGTGTTAGCTTCCACATATATTTTTCAGTCCATAAAAATGACAAGAAATATGTCTAAAAATTCATGAAATTTTACTTCCTTGCCAAACCAAAAATCCAGCAGCCTAGTCAAAATTTCTTTTGATAAAAATGATTTTCTAACACTATCCAAACACCCTACAAAAATTAACACATCAATATCAACATCATAACAACCAATATAACTAGAAATTTTGAATGAAAACCCATCAAATTTTCAGAAAATTTTTGAGGGAAAAGGTCAAGAAAACCCTACTTTTAGTAACTTAGTGGATCCTTGGCTCCAAGGTGATCCAAACTAATTTCTTCACACCAAAGCTCCTAAATCCAAGAAGTATGAGAGAGCAAGGTAAGGATTGGTAAGATTTTAGATTTGTAATTGGTTAGATTTGTAGGGATTGAGGTGTGGTTTAAGTTTAATGAAGGAAGTTTAGTATTTTTGCAAGTCTAGGCAAGGATTTAAAGGTTTAAATCAAGTTGTGCAATGTTGTTTGTGAAGCAAAATGAGGCCTGTTTTTTCCTTGGTAGTCCAAACAAGGAGGAAGGAAATAATGAAATTAGGTGGTTTGAGTTTATCTTATAGTAAGTAAAATCATTATTTTAATATAAGGTCAAATTTCTTTATATAAGAAACTAATGTAAATGGCTAGGATTTAATCTTGCTTACAAGATTAAATTTTAGCCTTACACTTGGCTAAGGAAGATAAACATTATCCAATAGTAAGAATTAAACTATCTTCAATGTTAAAATCGTACACTAAATTTTACCGAATGGGTAAACACCATAAATTAAATAGATATTACTTGAAATTAAATTCTAGGTATAAAATTTTCATTTCTCACTATTCCTCACCTTCTCCCTATGTTTTCTAAATTTCGAGCATCTCAGGATTCCAAATCAGGTTTTCATCCCCTCAAGGGGCTGGGCTCGCAAAGCACTATTAACCTTTTTTTTTGTTCTTTCCTAGAGTCGTTCTCATCATTACTACGTATATTAGAATCTTAATATTCTTATTAACAAAACCTCAATTAATTTCTAAAGAAAATTAGGGTGTTACATTATCACCCACCTTAATAAAAATTTTATCCTCAAAATTTCATACCTGGGAACAATTTCGGATGATTTTTCGTCATGTTTGACTTTAACTTCCATGTGTATTCTTCATTCCCGTACACCCAAGCCACTTTTACTAGTTGCAGAATTTTATTTCTAGTTGTACTTCTCTATCAACGATCTGAATAAAAGGGCTTGAAATGTCAAGTCATCCTATAATTTTATAGATTTAAGGGTTCAATGATATGGTTTGGATCTAGATGATACATTATGATTGAGATACGTGTAGGCATCATGAAGGTTGGATAAATGGGACATAAGCTATGATAATTCATAACCAAATTCTAAAGGTTTTAAAAGGACCTATGAACCTGGATAACTTTTTAATTCTAAGGCTCTACCTCCTAATGTGGGTGTAACCTTCAAGAATACATGTTCTCCCTCTTGAAACTCCAAGGGTTTCCTTGAGCATCAACATAGCTCTTCTAACGACTCTGTAGTAAGGATTTTCTCCAAATTTTTGTGGGTAAGGATTTTCTCCTTATTTTCTCATCTACTGGTCGTTAATTAACAAGATAATTCCTAACAACCCTACTTCCCCAAATGTATCAACAATATGGAGGTTGACATTTTCTTCCATATAAAGCTTCATATGGGGCCATGCCAATACTAGTGTGATGACTATTATTATAGGCAAACTCAACCAATAGAAGCAATTTATCCCAACTTTCTTTCTACTCAATCTCATGCACTTAGCATATCTTCCAGAGTCTGTATGGTGCATTTTATTTGTCCATCCATTTAGGGGTGATATAAAGTACTCAAACAAAGAGTTCGAAGGCTTCTTGTAAAGCTCCCAGGATTAAAAGTAAATCATGGGTCTGTTAGAAACTATTGTGTAACACCCTAATTTTCTTTAGAAATTAAATAAGGCTTTGTTAATGAGAATATTAAGATTCTAACAGGTGTAGTAATGATGAGTACGGACTTATGAGCGCAAAAAAAGAAAAAAAATGAATAGTATTTTGCGAGCCTAGGCCTCCTTACAACCAAATTCTATATTGGGACCCGGAGGTGGAAATTAGGAAAAACGTGGAAATAAGGTTAGAAATAAGTGGAAATGAAAATTTTATTTTTAGAATTAATTTTTGGGTAATATCGGTTAATGAGTATGTTTTATTGTTCAATGAAATTTCAGTGTGCAATTTCTAACATTTAAGGGTGATTTAATCATCACAAATGGATAATGTTTATCCATTTAGGACATGTGGAAGGCCAAGATTTAATCTTGGAATCTAAGATTAAATCCTAGCCATCCATTCTATTTTCTACCTTTAAGAATTATATGCTTACATCATTTAATATCTAAACCTTAATACAAGATCAACACAAACCACTTAACCTTATCACTTTCTTCTTCAAAATTTCAGCCGCAATCAAGTAGAAAAACCAGCTTCTATTTTCATTCCTTGAAAGTTCCAAGCTTGCAACCTCAAAAACCTTAGTTTAGAATTGCTAAAACTACCAATTTCTTTCACAAACTTCATCTACACCTCAAGCCCTACAAATCCAACCGATTAGAATCATTGTTCCTCACCAAACCTTACCTTGCTACCTCTCTTCATCTGTTAGAAAGGAGTTGGGGTTGATTTGAGGAGCTTTGGAGTAGAAGGAAGCTATCTTAGAGCATCTTTGGACCAAGGAGTCATTAGCTCACTAAAAGTAAAGTTTTTCTTACCTTTTCTTTTCAAATTTATTCTGATGTGATCTAATTGAGCTAGGTCCAAATTTTAGTTATATGGGCTGATGTTATGTTGATATTGATGTATCAATTTTGGTGGTGGGTTTGGATGGTGTTAGAGAATGGTTTTTGTCAAAAGAAGTTTGGACTAGGCTGCGGATTTTTGGTTTGGCTGAGACAGTAGATTTTTGTGAATTTTTTAGACCTATTTGTGTTATGTTTATGAACTGAAAAAAAATATATGTGGAAGCTAACATCTTAACCTAACTACATGAATTTTCTTAGGCATTGGTGTAACACCCTAAAATTTATTTAAAAATCAATTTAAACTTTAGTAGTCATAATTTTAAAAATCTAACAGTTTAGCAATGATGAGGGTGGCCCAACAAACGTTTAAAAAAAATTCTAGGGGGTAAATAGTAACCTTGTCCCCCACCGCCTTGGGATAGCTGAAACCCTATATTCGGGCCCGAGGTGCCCGAAATTAGGAAAACATGGGAATAAGGTTAGAAATAGGTGGGAATGATAATTTTATACTTAAAAGTAATTTTCGGGCAATATCGGTTATCGGGTATGGTGTTTACCATTCGGTAAAATTTCGATGTGCGATTTTAAACACAAAGATATTTTAGTCACCACAAATGGTCAAAGCTTATCCTTTTAGGACATGTGGAAGGCCAAGATTTAATCTTAGCCATCCATTTTGCTTTAACACGTAAATGATGATTTACTTTACATAATATCTTCAAAGCATTAAATACAAGAGCCAAGTCACATTTTCTTCTCCAAGACACCATCAAATTCGGCCAAGAGAAAGAGAAGAGACCAGCCACCATTTTTGTCCTCAAGAGCTTGTTCTTGAGTTCCAAGCCCAAAAACACTAGCCTAGAGTTGTTGAAACATCAAAAGTTCTTCATTAAACTTGTTCTACACCTAATTCTCTATCAATCTAACCGAACGAAATTTTTATTCCTTATCAAAACCTTGCCTTGTACCTCATACCTCACTGATATCAGAGGGTTTTGAAGTTGGATTGGGAGCTTTGGAGGAGAAGGAAGCAAGCTTGGTTAATCTTGAAGCCAAGGAGCTAATAGGTTACTCAAAGTAGGGTTTTGCTGCCTTTTCTTGTCAAATTTTTCTGATTTGTTTTGGCATGACCTAGGTCCGAAATTTCTAGTTGTATTGCTGGATAATATGTTGATATTGATTTGTGAATTTTGGTGGTGTGTTTGGATAGGGTTAAAAAGGGGTTTTTCTTAAAGGAAATTAGGACTAGGCTGGATTCCTAGTTGTCCTGAAGCAGTAATTATGCACGAATTTTCTGGTATAGTTGTGGGTAATTTCATGAGCTATAATTATTTAAAATCTTAAAATAACTATATGAATTTTCTTGGGTGTTGATTTTAAAGTTTACTGCCTCAAAAAAATCAAGAACTGAAATGTGACTGAAACTGTCTTAGTTGTTGAAACTGAAGCAATAAACTTGTCTGATTTTATTACCATGGAAAATAATTGAACTAGCCCTTGAAAGTTTTACATGAAGTTAATAACATGTTGAAGTATATCTATAAATTTTATTATGCATTGATTCAATCATTTGCTGGGTTAAAAATTATGATAACTCTGGTTCTAAGTTGTGAATTGGTGGCCCTTGACCACTGAATTTGTACAATTTATTGAATGAGTTAGAGAGCTCCGTTTGTCTTGAAATTTTTATGGAGCCTTGTGGAAATATTGGGGTATCTCAAGGAATTTTCACAGCCTTTAAATTGATTGTTTGATTTGTGAACTAAATCATTCTCCATAAGCCTGAATTCTGCAAATGTTGTCTTTGTACTGGAAATGAATTAAACTCTTGATTTAGGAGTCAAATGAACTTTAGTTCAAGTATGATGTATATGAATACATATTATTGACATTAACGATTGGTTTATAAGGAGTGACTGGAATCACTTGTGATTTACTGTATATATGTTTGAAACATTATGAAATTCAGAAAACTATGCTAATGTATGTAGTAAGGTGAGCTTGAGGTTGATGTATGTATTAAGTGAAGAATAAGCCCCCTTTAGTCTGAAGGGCACAAAAGGTCCCCTCTAGTATGTAAAGGGCACGGAAAGGTCCCATGAATGTGTAAAGGGCATGGGAGAGGTCCCCTTTAGTCCAAAAAGCGCACGGAAAGGTCCTTTTGATGTACCAAGGGCACGCAAAGTTGAAAAATGAATTATTATGATATTGAGTAGTATGACATATGCATGCTGAGTGAGTGAGTATTAAAATAAACCCACTTCGGAAAAATGACTTTTGAACTTAAAAATAAACGTTTGATGTATGTTGCATGCTCACAATTTTATTAATAAATTGAAGTGGCTGGGATGATAACGATGACATGAGTGTCATTATATGTTTTGGGGATGCCCTGAGAATTTTTGAATTCTCACCCCTATGTGTTTGTTTTCGTGTCGTCTCAGGTTATTCCAGAGATAGTGAAGCCCTACACAGAAGATTGAATTGGAATTCCTGGAGCTTAGTAGTGGAGACTTGATTCTGTACTTAGATGTGTATATGTGTCTATAAATGTAGTAGAACAATATATACTAAAGCTCATAGGAGAGCTTTCTTTTGTACTTGACTTGTATTAAATAAATACTTTGTTTCCTTGCTATATATTTTGATAGAACCATGAGTTAGTTACTACCGATTTTGATTGATTCTTGCTATAGATAATTAAGAAAGGTCCGCTAATTAATGAGTAACAACTCTCGAGTCGATGTCATAACTTAAGGATGGGGTTGTACTTGGAAGGATGTTACAGGTTGTGTGGTATATTGCTTAAAAAAATTAGACATTGAAATAGGACTAAATGCTGTCTTGATTGTTGAAACTGAAGCAACAAGATTACCTGATTTTATTACCATAGCAAATGGTTGATTTAACCTTTGAAATTTCTAGGAAGTAGATAACACATGGAACACTAAATTTTGTTGTGAGTTAGTTCAATCATTTGCTAGGGTTAAAATTTATGAGAACCTTGGTCTAATCTGTGAATTGGTGGTCATCGCCACTAAATTTGTACAATTTCCTAGAAGTTAGAAAGCTCTGCTTGTGTTGAAATTTTTACAACGCTTTTAGACACATTGAAGTGTCATGGAGAATTTTGGTGGCCCTTGAATCGACCAGGTGGTAGGGAAAATAAATTTTGCTACATAAGCCTAAATTCTACCAACATGCTGAAATTGAACCCAAGTGTTGATTTAGTAATATAATGACTTGTAATTCAACTAGTATGGGAATGAATACATACTATGGACTTTAATGATTGATTTATGAGAAAAGAATGAAAATTTCTTTGTGCATGAATGCATATATATGGCTTATACATGCCTTTGAGAAAAGAACAAGAAGTACATGATGCAATTATATGAAAAGAGTACGTATAAATTTCATTGGTGCATGTTTGAACAAATGGGGAAAACAGGGACAAAACTTATGTAGGATAAAGAGGGAGGCAAACATAAGGATTTCCCTGGAAATTTTATGAGTCGGAGACATATCGGCTAGGAATAGAACTGTGTGTGATTCAAAATGAAAAAAATGAAGTCCGATAATCACGAATAGGAATGAGCTCATGTCCTAGTAGTCTATTGTCCTTTGTGGAATTATCCACTATAGATAACTCTTAATGTGAAATTAAGTCTCTCTATGTTAAAGAAAAGAGAAACTGGCACCAAAGTGAGTTCCTTGGTTACAAGAATAAATGTATAATTATCATTCTTATTTTTATAAGTATTGTTGTATACGACCTTACATGATATTACTTATATGGATGAAAATGCTAGTTATGTCTATTCATACTTGAGGGAGATACAGAGATTATAATATTCTCATCCCTATGTGCATATATGTTGTATTGTATCAGACTCCAAGATGCCGTAATGATTTTCTACCTTTATTCACCCCAAGTGCAGTGGCATTGTGAACAGATTTGGATCCACTATACGCCTAGGTTTAGTAATAGAACCCGCAGCCTATAAATGGATCCTAGTAGATGCTCGAGGCCCATTTCTATTTATATAAAATTTTATTGGGCTGGGACTTTGACAGGATAAGCTAGATGCCGGTGTTTCTTTGTGGCTTGAGTTAAACTAGTTTAGGACCTAACTAGTTTGTGTACTAGTGTGATATAAATGTTGCAAACTACATTATGATGTTCATATATGTAAATATAAGCTTTCCAACATATATGTCTAAATTACCTTCCTGTATGGTATTTCGACTAGTATAGATTATGAATGTAAGTAATACTCTGCTAATTACTACGTTAATACTCAAGCAGAACATGGTAATTAGGAGGGTGTTACATATTGAAGAGGGAACACCGTGTAGCCTCACTATTTCTTGGATGTACAAAGAAGCTAACTTATCCAAAGGATAACTAGCTTTGATGGGTAAAAAGTGAGCGAACTTGGTCAATCTATCCACTATAACCCATATAGCATCATGACCTACGATGTGCTTGGCAAACCCATTACAAAGTCCATGGAGATACTTTCCCACTTCCATTATGGGATTTCTAAGGGGTGCAAGGTCCCAGCGGCTTCTAATGTAACACCCTAATATTTAACCCCAATACGCCTAGGATGTATCAAGATTAATTATTAGTTATTACTTCTCTTTAAATTCATTTACAAAATACTTAGCGAAAATTAGGTAAAATTTTTTTTTGAAATGAAACATGTAAAACAAAGTGCGAGCCTTTGCATGTAACATAAATGTAACGTGAAGCGGAAGAATAAATAAATATAGAACGTAAACATTAAAGAACACATCAATTATGAACATCATTCTTCATCACATTAGTTAACATAGTTTAGTACATGACTACTGGAATATAAAGGAAACATAAAGTCTTACCCATACTAGTGGGAGAGCTAGTACAATAACAGAAATAAGAAACATAACAACGAATACATGAAACAACCCCAAAAGACACTCCCAAGCTATGACACTCCTCCCTTCGAACTATGGATGATGCTCCTCCTCGTCCCTCGATGGCACATACCCAATGAACTGGGCAAGCTCCTCGGATGCGTGAAGGCGAAGGATGGGCGAACATGCCCTTCACGGTGTGGGTGCATCTCGGACGTCGTGCTAACCTCGCGCGTCCTCTTCCTCGCTACCCATCCCGATATCCATGGGTAGGAGGGGCGGAACCCTCGAAAAGGATGAGAAGGAGGATCCTCTGATGGGTCAGTCTCGGAACGTCTGGCGAGGCACGTACTCGGGGTAACCTTGCACCATCTAAGATCAGGAACGGGCGAGGTTTCTCGTCTCAGGTCGCGTCCTCTCAAAAATCATGTCGTTGCCAAAGGGGGAAGTCGGAGTGAATTGGAAGCTGGAGATTGGAAAGGCAAATGGGCGTCCCATGTATGCAAAAATGCGTATAGCACAACGACCCTCGAAATGGTAGGATTGATGGTCCTCGTAGTGCAGTTCCCACACGGGTGCATCAACAAATCACGAACGACGCCATGATGTCTGGAGACGTAACGGAAAGGAGAGAGAGAGGGTAAGAATCTTGCTAAAGAATCTCAGTAGGAAAATCCTCTATCCTAGTGTCATCGTTTACGTCCCAGGAACCTTGGGTTTATTGTAAAAAGGTTAAGCATGAATAGGTTCATTATGAGGTTTTCACAAGATATTTATCCAAGGTCCATGTCTTTTATAATGAGTCTTAATGCATGTATGTAGCATAATAGTTCATGAATGCATGGCGGTGCTTTAGGCAAACCAAACAATAATCAAACAACATATAAGTGGCATGTAACTTTCTCTTGAACATCTTTCCTTTCTCATACTTGTGACACCAAACATAATAGTAACCGCACCCCTTAAACTAGGCTATGAGCTCATACCTTAACTAGTCATCACTAGTTCTTACTTATCCTCTTGATAAGCGAATTATAAACATAATCATAATCATAATCATCATAATCCCAACTCCCAGAGTACGGGTAGGGGCCTAAGGATCACCCATCATGGGACTTTTTCCTTCTTTGAAATGCATCAACTGGTTAAGCCAACGACTTTGTCGCTTTGGAGGCTGATGTCTATACCCTCAGGTTTTACCTTCTCCTCACAGAAGGGAGAAGTATGTCTCGGTGTGTCACCTTAAACATCATATTTCTCAAAACTTTCTTATGTCCCTCAAATTTGACGGAAATTCGGCGCATAACAGCTATCTTCTGAATTTCCTCAAATTGAGTCATGCCACATAATCTCAATCACATGCATCATTTTCATGGAACTTTCTCAAATCAATATCTTTCTAGTTCACATGAGCATATTCCTCAATCTCATTCATATTTCGAAACCTCATGCATCTTAAATTAAGGCATAATACTTCATCACATCAACATGCCAATCATACACATAAAGTTTCATGCTCAGGAATTAATTATAATCACATCATCATAAATATGCTCGAGGTTCATCATCATAAATATGCTCTCGGCTTCCTATCTCATAGTATCTTATGCTTTGACCCTTACGGGTCTTAAACTTGTATTCTAATCATTCTAATACCCCTATTAAATCTTTATTACCCTAAGAGGTTAACACTTAAAATTTTCTCTAAGATTTGAACTCACTAAAATTCAAACAGCATTGCACATGTAAGGGCATAAAATATCATATGCTTAGGGCTCTAGAATCTTCGTTCATGACCCTTTTTTAGATCGTCTTCGCCTAAGGCTCCATAATCAATTCCTAAACCAATTATGAGGGATTCCTAGGCATGTTCTCTAAGTTGTAAACCATTTTTCCTCAATCTAACTATGCTGAAACAGAATTATGTTTTGCCATGTCTAAGTGTGCTAGAGTTTCCTATTTAAGTTCTTATCATTACCTTAAGCTTAGAAATTAATACCTAATCATTTATGAAGGGATTTTATACATGTCTTACTGATTATGAACCATTTATCCCTGAATTAATCATGCTGAAATATTTGCATTTATGCATTAAGGTTCTAGAATTCTCATTTCTAATTCTTTTAAGTTACTTATTCTTTCTAACTTCTCTAAATCGATCCTTGCTCCACTCAAACATAATTGTACACATTCTAACACTTTAGAACAGCATTTATACAGCAGCCAATCATGAAGGGCAGAACGAAATCATAAGCCCATAATGTCACATAATCTTGTGAATTAAAATGCATGCAAGTTGCTAGTTTTCTCTTGGAATAATTCTAGGAATTCAAAACTCTTTTAGGACTCAAATCCTTACATTAAAATCATGAAATTACACATGAGGTCTGTAACACCCTAATAATTAACCCAATACACCTAGGCTGATTAATTACTAGACTTTACTCTTTGCTTCAGTTCCTTAATCATGCTTTGAAAATACTTAGTGAAATTACGAGCCATTTTTTTTTAAACATAATTGAAAACGTGAGCCGCGCTAACGTGAATGATTTAGCAAAATTTAAAAGACACATAGGAATTTACAAACATCACATCATAATATATTGGCTCCATCATCAGCATCCATAATTACATATCATATAGATATTTTGCCTACCAACGAATAAGACTAAGTGTAGGCAATCTAATAAAACATAAATAATATATGGATGGAAGGACATCCATTAATGGCACCTAGTAATAACACTCAGGGATAGGGATAGATATCTGAAATATACGAGTGAAACTAGGGATTCAAGTTCAGACGGTCGCAAGCCTCAATGTGATTCACGAACGCTTCCTCTTTCTTGAAGACGAGATGGAAAGAAAAAATAGAGGAGTGAGAAACTTATAAAAGAATCTCGTAGGGTACTCACCTCATGATGCATTGTGTCATCATCATCGTCCCCAGGAACCTCGGGTTATTATGAAATAGTGAGCATGCTAAGATTGATTTATTAAGTTCGAAAATATACTTTCCGAGGTTCGTCCTTTAATCATGCGTCTTATAATGCATCATAAACTTAGCATGTCATGTTTATAATGAACTTTTCCTTTCATATATAATAACATAGTTATGCATAAAATCACATCATATTCCTCATCATCATTTCATAATACTATGCATAGCAAATATCATATTTCTCATCATCATCTCATAAATACTATGCATAGCAGAACATCATATTCACATAATGCATTTACTTAGTTTCTTAGGTGACTTAAAGTTACTTTCATCATCATTTTCCTGGGCCACCCTATACTCCACCCTTTTGGGAGTAATCTAGGTTATGAGCTCATACCTTGCTAGTCGTCACCAGCATACTTATCCCTTTTGATAAGTAAAAATTCCGTCTCTACCCTTTTGAGAGAACGGACTAGGGGCAAGAATCACCTTTTCACCGCCTATAGTTTGATGGGTCCAAAGGATCATTTTCTCATATATTTTGAGTCACCTTTAAGTCTTTGCATGTTATATCATAATACAATTCTTCATTCATAATCATCATAACATTTTCTCATTTATAGTCTTATGCCGAAATAATATATACCAACTCTAATCATGCATCTCTGGAGATTCCAAAGAAGGTGGGTCACAATGGACACGCTTAAATACCAAATCTTTCCTTAGCCAAAATCTTCCAAATTGCACTCTACAGTAATACACTTTCTTCCAGTAACGAATATGTCTTTATTTCATGCATAAGTTTTCATTGTTTGCAACAACAACTATAACATACAAACCAGGGAATCAATCAATGACACCAAATTCTTAATAAGCATCAAATCACATTTTAAGTACACATAAATTACTAGCTTCCCATAAAATTCTTACAAAGTTTTAAAACTCTTTTAAAACTAATTCCTTTTGTTAAACTTGAAAGAAGTCATAGGACTTTAGGCCTAAATTAACCATGGGACCGATTTATAACTTGAAAGAATGTTCATAATTAAATCTTTCACTTAAGATAAAAGGAGCAAGTCTTGAGCTTTAGAGATTTAGGTGACATCTTTGAATTATTACCATGCTATGCAACCTTATTTTAATCTTATCTTTATAAGGTGATAGCTTGGAATTATAAACATGATATGCAATTCCATTTCTTTATCTTTAAGATTTAAGGTGATAACTTGAAAATTAAACATGATGCAAGAACTTGTAATATAAACATGATGCAAGAAACTGAAGGCGTAATCCGCAGGGACCAGTGAGGGAGAAGAGAATCTTAAGCAACCGGAGCGCGGTAGTCCGCACAGGACCGGTGGAGGGATGAGAATTACATTTTTTTTAAGCTCCAATTCTCAAGACTTCTTAAAGAATAAATTCTTTAACTCCAATTATCTTATTTCTTTGCTTATGATTCATAAGCAAGTCTTTGAGCTCTAGGATTTTTAGGTGATGACATAAAATAAACATGCCATGCATTGATTCTTTTAGCCATTATAAAATAAAGTGAGAGCATAAAATAAATATGAGATGCAACTTCTTTATTATCTTTAGAGATTAAGTGACAACTTGAAATTTAAACATGAAATGCAAGCTTGGAAATTTAAACATGAATATGCAAGTTCATTTATTCATTCTAGAATTTAGTGATGACATAGAAAGTAAACATGGTTATGCAAGGCATAAACTTAAACATGGATGCAAGTTCATTTTATTTCTTTACTAGAGCTCCTCCAAGACTTTAGAGAAATATAAATTCAACCCAATATATCTTAGCAAGACAAAGTGAAAAATACATCTTTCAAGTTCTAAACTCAAGATCATAAAAACATCATAAAAATATTATTCTTTAAAGTTTTGCATCAAGTGGAACTTTCAAGCTTTAGAGGCCTAACTTGTGATGGATTCACAACCCACCTCAAGGTCCTCATCATCAAGCCATCATCTTAGTCCCACCTAGGCCATATGGCTGAATTGTTCAAAGAAAGGAAGAAGAAAACCAAATGGAAAAACTAGAGAAAATCCATGAAATCATCATTTTGAACCAAGAACAACACTTAGCAAAGCATAGAAATAAACTTAAAACAACTCCCTACCTAATCTGATTTGAAGGAAAGGAAGAGAACTTGGTTTCCTTGAGTGAAATGAAAGAAAATATTCTTGAAAACTTGAAGAAAGAATTCAGCCAAGAGGAGGAGGAAATGAGAGCTTTTGGTGCTCCTAAAACTAGAATTTGTGTAAGTTATGAACTAAGCATCTAAACTATCTTCAAGCATGCCTATTTATAGAGATTTTGCAGCTCATAAATGGACAAAGGAAGGAAAGAAATCTGACCAAAAATTAGAGAAAAAAAATAAGGAAGAAAAATCATTTTGTTTGGTGGCTTAAAACATGGAATCATGTTTCCATGTTTCATGATTCTTGTTTTCATTCTTTGGATTTTTGTGTAATAATTTTCTGACTTATTACTCAATAATTTCGTGCATTACAGCCTTGTGGAAGAGGATTTTGTGTGTTCCATGTATTTTTAGGTGTAGGCAAGGTATTCATGCAATTTAGAGAATTTACGGTTAAGGGTTTAAGTGAATTACTAAGCAATTTGGGTGTTTTAAGCAATTTTAGGTTCTAATCAATCTAAATAAATAATTTTGACTCTAGATTAGTAATTAGAATTTAATAAGCTTTAATTTGAGCCTAATATTGCTTAGGTTTCGTTAGACAAATCAAAAATCTCAAAATTTGTAAAACTTACACAAAGGGGGCAAAACGGTCATTTTACTTAAAAATTGCCCGAGACCACCCGAGCTTAACCAATGGTTAATCATGGCTTAAAAACACCTTTTAACACATTTTAGTGAGGTTCGGACTCAGTCGGCACACGAATCAAAGGGTTAAAACGCCGTAAGGGCGTTTTGGTCATTTCACGCGTCGGAGCTCAAAATTAGGATTCTTCTCCTCTATTAACACACATAACACAAACAATCCCTTATTAACATCAAAACATCCCCTTGAGGATGGGTGGGGCCCACGATCCTCATTTTCAGTAAAATAACCTCGGGGCATTTTGGTCATTTTACATACAGAAAATTGGGGTTTGCAATACTTGCTTCACGAATTGCTCCTAACTTCTCTTCTAACGTTATATTCCTTTATTAAGGATTGTTTGGTCTCAAATTTTATATAATATTTACCTACGGTAATTCGGTAATTCCTAATGATAGTAAAAATTACAGTAAAAATT
>JAMLFY010000018.1:2740367-2773875 GCA_030441495.1 Dalbergia oliveri
AATTGGTTTCTAAAAGAGTTTTGAGTTCCTAAAATGATCCCAAGAGAAACTAGCAACTTGTATGCACTTTAATCCATGAGATTATATGATTTTATGGGCTTTACATTTCGGTTCTGCCCTCTTATGTTTGGCCACTGTATAATTTCTGTTTTATGGTGTTAAAATGTGTAAAATTATGTTTGAGTGAAGCAAGGATCGATTTAGGGAAGTTAGAAAAGAATAAGTAACTTGAAAGGATTAAAAATGAGAATTCTAGAACACTTAAATGCATAAGATATGCATTCTGTTCCAGCATGTTTAAAACTAAGGAAATTGGTTTATAATTAGTGAACATGTGTAAGAATCCCTCATAATTGGTTTAGGAGTTAATTATAGAGCCGTAGGCGAAGACAGATCTTAAAAAAGGTCTAAAACGGAAACTCTAGAACCCCATAATCATGAGGTAAATTTTCAGCCCAAAATACATAATGCTGTTTGGAATTTTTAGTATGCCTAAATCTTAGTGAGAATTATAGGTAATGATCCCTTAGGTGTTATAAAAATCCATAATGAAGGTTAGGATAATTGGAACACAAGTTCAAGACCAAAAGGGCCAGAGCATAAGATATCATGAGATAGGAAGTGAGATGTGAGCACGAGGTCGAGTGAGCATATTCTTAATGATGTGATTATGTTAATATCTTAAACATGAAATGTTATGTGTATAATTGGCATGTTGATGTGATGAAGTGTTGTGCCATGTTTTGAGATGCATGAGGTTTCGAAATATGAATGAGATAGAAAAATATGCTCATGTGAACTAGAAAGTTTATTAGTTGATAAAGTTCCATGAGAAAAAATATGTGTGAATGAGTTATGTGGCATGACTCAAATTTGAGGAAATTCGGAGTGTAGTTGTTATGCTACCGAATTTCCGTCAAATTTGAGGGACTTTAAAGAAAGTTTGAAAAGAAAGATTTTATATGTGACATGCGAGACGCATTTCTCCTGCTATGGTGAGGAGAAAGGAAACCCGTGGAGGGTATGATCGTAGGGATCATACCGAAGCGGACAATGTCACTGGTCTTAACCAAATAATGCGTTTCGCAGACTGACATGTACTTCTCCTATTACGATGAGGAGAAGGTAAAACCGTGAGGGCATCGACATTAGCCTCCAAAGCGGACAAAGTCATTGTCTTAACCAGTTGATGCATTTCGAGAAGGAAGAAAGTCCCATGATGGGTGATTCCTTAGGTCCCCTGCGTACTCTGGAGTCAGGGTTGTTATTATTATGATTATGATTCGCTTATCAAGAAGATAAGTAAGAACTAGTGACAACTAGTTAAGGTATGAGCTCATAGCCTAGTATCAGGGGTCGGTTACTATTATTTTAAAAATCATGATGTCACAAGTTGAGAAATGAGAAAAGATGAGAAATATCATGCTCATGAGAGCGAAAGGTTGATCATGGAAAGTTACATGTCACTTATGTGTGATTTTAATTATTGATGATATGTTTTATTATTGCTAAGTATTGCCATGCATACATGTTCTAATATGATGCATACATGCATTAAAGATTCATTATAAAAGACACGGACCTTGGATAATTATCTTTTATGAAAACTTCATAACAAACCTTTGCATGTGTAACCTTTTTATAATAAACCCAAGGTTCCTGGGACGTAAACGATGACATTAGGATAGGAGGTTTTCCCTATTGAGATTCTTTAGCAAGATTCTCACCCCCTCTCTTTGTTTCTCTTTCCATTATGTCTTCAGGACCGCGATGGCGTCGTTCGTGATCTTCGTTGACACCCGATATGGGAGGTGCATTACAACCCAGATCATCAGTCCTATCATTTTGAGGGTCGCACCATGCACATTTTTGCATTCATGGGATGCCCATTTGCCTTTCCAGTCTCTAGTTTCCGCTTCACCCGACCTCTCCCTATGGAGATGATTTTGATTTTGAGAGGACGCGGCCAGGTGATGAGAGAACGTCACGCCGTCTCATCTTTGGCCGCAAGGCTACCCGAGTACGTGCCTCGCCCAAGATGTTCGGAGATAAGCCGTCAGAGGATCCCTTTTCATCCTTTTCGGAGGGTTCTGCCCCCACTACCCATGGATACCGGGATGGGTAGCGAGGATACGGTGAAGCGAAGGTTAGCCTCGGAGATGCGTCCACGTTGAGGAGGCCATGCTCGTCTACCTTTCCGCCTACATGCACCCGAGGAGCTTGCTCTGTTTATTGGGTACGTACTATGGAGGGATGATTATAACGCCCGATTTTTACGTCATTTGAAATTACCAATTACCCTAGGTAATTTTTCATATAATTCGAGACCGAACAATCCTCAATAAAGGAATATAACATTAGAAGAAAGGATATGAGCAATTCGTGTGAGAGTTGCAAACCCAAATTTCTGTACGTGTAAAATGACCAAAATGCCCTGAGGTTATTTTACAGAAAACGAGGATCATGGGCCCCACCCATCCTCAAGGGGATGTTTTGATGTTAATAAGGGATTGTTTGTGTTATGTGTGTTAATAGAGGAGAAGAATCCTAATTTTGAGCTTCGACGAGCGAAATGACCAAAATGCCCTTGCGGCCGTTTTAACTTGGATTTGCGTGCCGACTAGCCCAAACCTCACTAAAATGTTTTAAAACATGTTTTTAAGCTATGATTAACCATTAGTTAAGCTCGGGTGGTCTGCAATTTTTAAGTAAAATTACCATTTTGTCCTGTCTTTGTGCAGTTTTGCAAATTTGAGATTTTTGATTCGTATAGCAAAACCTAAGCAATATTAGGCTCAAATTAAGGGTTATTAGATTCTAATTATTAATCTAGAGTCAAAATTATTTATTTAGATTGATTAGAACTTAAAATTGCTTAAAAACACCCAAATTGCTTACTAATTCACCTAAGCCCTTAATTGTAAATTATCTAATTTGCAAAGATACCTTACCTACACCTAAATAATACATGGAACACACAAATTTCTCTTCCATGGGCTGCAAATGGCTGAAATTATGGAGCCATAATGCATCAGAATATTGCTAAATAATGCACTAAAACAAAATGCCAAAAATGTCACCATGAAACATAATTCCCTAAATTCATACAACTTGTCTTGAATCCATGTTTTCCTCCCTTTGTTCCCTTTGAAATTCCACCAGCCTTCCTCCTCCCTTTGTCCATTTATGAGCCTCAAAATCTCTATAAATAGGCATGCTTGAAGGAGTGTTAGAGGCCTTAGTTCATAACTTACACAATTCTAGTTTTTAGAAGCACCAAAAGCTTTCTTTCTTCCTCCTCTTGGCTGAAACTTCTTCTCCCATTTCTCAAAGAGATTTTCTTTCATTTCACTCAAGGAAACCAAGTTCTTTTCCTTTCCTTCAAATAAAATTAGGTAGGGAGTTGTCTTTAAGCTTATTTCTATGCTTTGCTAAGTGTTGTTCTTGGTTCAAAATGATGATTTCATGGACTTTCTCTAGCTTTTCCATTCGGTTTTCTTCTTTCTTTTCCTTTGAACATTTCGGCCATAAGGCCTATATGGGAATATGATGATAGCTTGATGATGAGGACCTTGAGTGTTGGTTGTAAATCCATCACAAGTTAGGCCTTAAAGCTTGAAAATTCCACTTGATGCAAAACTTTAAAGAATGATGTTTTTATGATGTAAAAATAAAGATCTTGAGTTTAGAACTTGAAAGATGTATTTTTCACTTTGTCTTGCTAAGATATATTGGGTTGAATTTATATTTCTCTAAAGTCTTGGAGGAGCTCTAGTAAAGAAATAAAATGAACTTGCATCCATGTTTAAGTTTATGCCTTGCATAACCATGTTTACTTTTTATGTCATCACTAAATTCTCAAGAATGAATAAATGAACTTGCATATTCATGTTTAAATTTCCAAGCTTGCATTTCATGTTTATGTTTCAAGTTGTCACTTAATCTTCAAAGATAATAAAGAGGATGCATCTCATATTTATTTTATGCTCTCACTTTATTTTATAATGGCTAAAAGAATCAATGCATGACATGTTTATTTTATGTCATCACTTAAAGATCCTAGAGTTCAAAGACTTGCCCAAGTATCACAAGCAAAGTTGGAACCATGGTAATAAAAACTCTAAAGCTTCCTTAAGATTATGGGAGCCAAAGAATTCATTCTTAAAAAGTCTTGAGTTTGGAGCTTAATAAGATGTAATAAGAATTCTCTTCCCCTTCAAGGATTTTAAGATTCTTCTCCTTCCACTGGTCAGTGCACTAACGCGCTAGTTTCTTGCATATCATATTTATAATTCCAAGTTATCACCTTATAAAGACAAGATTAAAATGAGGTTGCATAGCATGTTTATGATTCTAGTTATCACCTAAATCTCTAAAGCTCAAGACTTGCTCCTTTTATCTTAAGTGAAAATTTTAATCGTGAGGATTCTTTCAATGTATAAATCGGCCTCATGATTAAGGTAGGCCTAAAGTGATTTTAAACAAGCTACTGATTTAGTTCTAAAATTTCTTTCAAGAGTAACAAAAAGAATTAGTTTTTAAAAGGGTTTTAAGGCCTTGCAAAGATTTTAGATACTAGTATCTTACTTGTACTTAAAAATGTGATTTTAAGCAATTATGTGAGGTTCATGATTCAGCCACTAATCTGAGTTTAGTACTACTGTATGATGATGGTTTAATATGTTTGAAGTTGTGATAATTATGGTTGATTGCTAAAGAATGATTCTATGCATGTTAGAGATAAAACTAGCTTCCTAGAAAACCATAAAGGCAAGATTTCTAGAACTTTAGAGAATGAAATTTATGCATTCTTCAGAGCCTTTAGTGGCCTTAAGAACCAGATTTTATCATGTTTAGATAAGGGAGAATGATTCATAATTGGTTTAGTAATTAATTTTAGCATCATAGGGAAAGCGGTAATAGAAAGGGTTAAAAATGCAACTTCTAGGTAAAACCTTAAGAACAACTTACTGTCTATGCTGCCCATATAGTCTAATAACATTCTTAGGACTTATAATTGATGGTAATAAATCTCTTGCATAATTAATTAGTTCAATAATTAAGGTTGAAGTTTCGGTTGTTTCTTTTCAATAAGGATTTATGATGATGCCTCTTTGATGTTTTAAATGATAAGTCTATGTAGTGATTTGATGCTTATTAAGTATTTGACGTCATTGAATGATTTTCAGGCTTGCATGTTATAGTTGCTGTTGCAAACAATGAGAATGCTTATGCATGAAATAATGAAATATTCTTTGTTATTTAAAAATTTACCCTTGTTGTTGGAAGAAAGTATATAAAAGTGTAATTTGGAAAGGTTCTGGTTAGGAAAGACTTGGTATTTAGCGTGTCCATTTGTGACCCACCTCTCTTTCCTGGAATCTCCAGATGCATGATTACAGTTGGTATATATATTATTGAATAAGACTATAAACGAGAAAATGTTATGAATGATTATGAATTGAGAATTGTATTATGATATAACATGCAAAGACTTAATGGTGACTTAAACTTATGAGGAAATGATCCTTTGGACCCATTAGACTATAGGTGGTGAAAAGGTGATTCTTGCCCCTAAACCGTTCTCTCAAAAGGGTAGAGTTGGGATTTTAACTTATCAAAAGGGATAAGTATATGCTAGTGACGACTAGTAAGGTATGAGCTCATAACCTAGATTACAAAGGGTGGAGTATAGGGTGGCCCAGGAAAATGATGATGAAAGTAACTTTAAGTCATCTAAGGAACTAAGTAACGTATTATGTGATTATGATGTTCTTCTATGCATAGTATATATGAGATAATGATGAGAAATATGATATTCTTCTATGCATAATATTTATGATATGATGATGAGGAATATGATGTGGTCTTATGCATAATTATGTTATTATATATGAAAGGAAAAGTTCATTATAAACATGACATGCTAAGATTATGATGCATTATAAGACGCATGATTAAAATGAACGGACCTCAATAAAGTATATTTCTAAACTAAATAAATGAATCTTAGCATGCTCACATTTTCATAATGAAACCCGATGATGATGACACGATGCATACGAGGTGAGTACCCTACTAAGATTCTTTTATAAGTTTCTCATTCCTCTTTCTTTCTTTCCATCTCGTCTTCAGAAAGTGATGGTGATGTTCGTGATTCCGTTGATGCTCTCACCTAGTAGATGCACGTGATCTTGTGAACCAACTTATTATCCTTGAGGAACGTATCGCTAGACCTTGAGTGTGAACTCGGATATTTATTCCTATCTATGGAGTGTTATAAATAGGTGCCGTTAATAGATGTTTTTCCATCCATATATTATTTATGTTTTGTTCGATTGCCTACATCTAGCTTAACTCTGTTGGTAGGCAAAATATCTATGTGAAATGTAATTATGGATGTCATATGATGGAGCCAATATGATGTGTTCTTCATGATATGTTCGTTTTCTGCTTTATCCGATTATCGTTTACGTTATGCGTGGCTCACATTTTCAATTATGTTTAAAAAAAAATGGCTCGTAATTTCACTAAGTATTTTCAAAGCATGATTAAGGAACTGAAGCAAATAGTAAAGTCTAGTACTTAATCAGATATGACCTAGGCGTATTGGGTTAATTATTAGGGTGTTACAATGAGGTCGTAGATTTAGGGAGTAGCTTGGGACTGACCTCTTGAGGGCTTCTTGTGCATCTGTTATTTATGTTTCCTCTTTATGTTTCCCTGTATTTTATGTGTCATGTATTGCAAGCTCTCCACTTATATGGGTAAGACTTTATGCTTTCTTTTATAATTCAACGGTTATGTATTAAACTATGTTAACTAATATTATGATGATTGTTCTCATGATTGAGGTGTCCTTTAATGCTTTTGTCTTGATGTGATTTATTTATTCTTCCACTTTACATTTCGTTTATGTTGTACGCAATGGCTCGCACTTTGTTTTATGCACCTCATTTAAAAAAAAAAATTTACCTATTTTCCGCTAAGTTATTTCTAAAAGAGGTTTTAAAGGAAGTAATAACTAATAATTAATCTTAATACGTCCTAGGCGTGTTGGGTTAAATATTAGGGTGTTACAAATCACGTCATAAATTCACATATTCTCATACACATAACATGAATACTATCACATGCTCTCAACATAACATAAATATATGTTCACTTGATCACTTACTTACGTTATGTCTCTTATCTTATAGTATCTTATGCTTTGGCCTTTACGAGTCTTAAAACTTGTGTTCTAGTTATCCTAATACCCATTATAGATTTTTGATACACCTAGGGGATCGCTACTTGTAATTCTCTCTAATATTTATGCTCACTAACTCTTCCAAACAGCATTGCATAAATTAAGCAGGATAGTATAATTTGATTATGGGGTTCTAGATTCTACATGTTTGACCCTTTCTAAGTTCTCTTCGCCTAAGGCTCTATATTCAATTCCTAAACCAATTGTTAGGGATTCCTACACATATCCACTAATTATAAACCATTCTCCTTAAGTTCAACTATGTTGAAACAGAATTTACATTTCTTGTGTCTAAGTGTTCTAGAATTCTCATTTTAAGTCCTTTCTAGTTACTTATTCTTTCCTAACTTCCCTAAATCGGTCCTTGCTTCACTCAAACATAATTTTACACATTTTAACTCCATAAAACAGAATTAATAAAGTTGCCAAAGGAACACAGGAGAAACTGAAATGTATATCACACATAATCACATAAATTCATGTTTTAAGTGCATATAAGTTGCTAGTTTTCTCTTGGAATAATTTTTGGAACTCAAAACTCTTTTAGAAACTAATTTATCTCACTAAAATCATGTAAACATGAGTAAGTGTAGTAGCTAATTTATTTTGCCCATAAAAAGGATTTAAAACATAGAATCATGTTCATAATGCTTTCTAAGTTCACCTAAGCTTAGAAAAATTCCAAGACATAGGCTATTGGCACTTATGATTAGATGAACTCATATCAAGTCCATCATCATCGTCACAAGGCCGAAATGGCACTCATGGAAAGCTTCCATTTTCTAAAACTTTACTTGTGATACTTGGGCAAGTCTTTGAGCTCTAAAGTATTTAGGTGATGACATAAACAAAAACATGCTATGCACTTTATTTTACTCTTCATTATAAAGTAAAGTGAGAGCATAAAATAAATATGGGATGAAACTCCTTATTATCTTTAAAATTAGGTGATGTCAAAATTATAAACATGCTAGACAAGAAATATAAATATGGATACAAGATTCAATTCTTTATGTTAGTGCTCTATACCCTTAGAGTATTTACTCTAAATCAACAATCAACTTTAAGGTTGAAATAGGTAGGCTTCGTGATTATTTAGGTGATTATGCATACTCTTGTTTTAATCTTTAAGTATTAGGTGATGACTTTAAAAAGTAAACATGATATGCAAAACATAAACTTAAACATGAATGCAAGCTCATTTTATCTTAAATAGAGCTCATGCAAGACTTTATAAGAGCATTAATAGCCTTAACCCAACATGTATCTTAACAATATAAAGTGAGCTTTAGAGTTCTTAGCACCAAATCTTCAAAGAAGTCTTATGGTTTGAACTTCATCATCAAGCTCAAGAAAATGGACTAAGAGATAAACATCAACAATTATCAAGGCAAACATAATCTAGAGTAAACTCTAGAACGGCCGACCAACTTTAAAGTTGGCAAGGGTAAGCTTAGAGCTCTTTGAAAACATATGATTAATTTTGTTAAACAAAACCTTTAGTGAGCTACTTAACATTTTTATCAAACTTTGTACAAATAATAGAATGAAAACCGAAATCATAGAGGGGAAAAGAAAATGAGAACCAAAATCTTGAGTAAGGAAAAGAAAAAGGAAACCATATATGGTCCAAGACCAAGTTTTCAAGCTTTAGAGGTTTTTCACATGGCATCACAAGACCATTATCTTGAAACCTCATCATCAAGCCAAAGTTTTTCTCATCACAAGGCTCTAAGGCCGAAATGAAAAGAGGAAAAGGAGGAGCTTTGAAAACCAAGAGAAAACTAGAACTTTTCTTAAAGAAAGTAAGCAAAACTTGGAAAATAAACCCCTGCCAAATGAAGTCTTGAATGAGATGAAAGAAAGTTTGGCTCCTTGAGGGAGTGAAAAGACAAAATCTTCTCTTTAAGGGTGGTGAGGATTCGGCCAAGAAGAAAACTCAAGGAAGGTGAATTTTCCTTGAGAGTGTGAGCTTGGAAATGGAAAGGTTTAGTGTTTGAGAGGTGGTTTAAGGTGGGGGAGTGGTGGTTCAAGATTGTTTGTGGTGGTTTGTGGTGGTGGAAAGGTTTCTTTGGTGGTGGAGGAAGAAGAACAAGATGAAGAGAATTTGAGAGGAAAAGAGAGAATTGCAAGAAAGCTTGAACTTGGCAAAGTTTCTAAAGTGTAACCAAGTTCACTGAAGCTTGGTATTTATAGAAAATTGAAACAATGGGGCTACAAAGGGGAAGAGATGGCCGACATTTCAAGGCCTTGGGGAGGAAAATATCTTCAACAATTGGTCATTCAAAGGCATGGGTGGAGGTATGGCTAGGTATGGTCAAGGCATGCTTGAGGCATGGTTCTTTGAGTATAACAAAATCAACATATGACACAAATGGGAGGGGAGGTATTGGCCAGATTTCAGCCAAGGAGGAGGAGAGATTTTGTTTATCTAATTATGGTTTAATGATGTGTTTAGGTGTATCTTTGATTAAGGTTTTGATTAAGAGTTTGTAAGAAAATGTTTAGGTGAGGTAATGGTCAATTAAGGTTGTCAAGACTTGATTTAGGGGTGATCTTGCTAGATTAACAGATTAAAAACTCTTTTCAAGTCAAATTAAATCATAGACACAATTCCTTGATTTAAGGAATTAGAGAGAGAATTTACTATTCTAGATTCCATGACTAGGAATCTTGAATCTAAGAATGAAATTAGAGTTTAACTAAGCAATCTTAGGTTCTAATTAACCTTAATAAATTATTTTGACTCTAGATTAATTATCAAAATTAATTAATCTTCAATTAGAGCCTAATATTGCTTAGGTTTGGTTGATTGTGTCATTAGGCTCACTATACACTGTTCTAAGGGCAAAATAGTAATTTTGCACTAAAATTGCATGGGACCTCCTGTAACACCCTAATATTTAACCCAACACGCCTAAGACGTATTAAGATTAATTATTAGTTATTACTTCCCTTTGAAACTAGTTTGTAAAATTACTTAGCGGAAATACGGGTAAATTTTTTTTTGAAATGAATAAAACAAGATGCGAGCCATCGCGTACAACATAAGCAAAACGTAAGCAGAGAGGAAAATAAATCATGCATTATAAAGCAAGTAAGAACACCTCAACCATAGAAACAAGCATCATAACATTAGATATCATAGTTTAGTACATCAACCGAAACATAAAAAGCATAGAGTCATACCCTATAGTGGGCAGAGCTTGCAATAGTAAACGTAAAATACAAGGAAAGAAACAAGAAACATAACAACAAATATATGGAAAACCCCAAAAGATCGATCCCAAACCATGGCTACCTCCTCCCTCGAACTCCATGACGCGCTCCTCGTCCTCGAAGGTACATACCCAATAAACTGCAAGCTCCTCAGGCGTGTGCAAACGGAAGGGTGGGTGGACATGACCTCCTCGACGTGGGCGCATCTCCGGGTGTCAAGCTAGCCTCCGCGTGTCACCGTATCGCTGCCCTCCCGATACCCAGATACCCATGGGAATAGTAGGGGTAGACCCTCCGAGAAAGGATGAGTGGGGAATCCTCCAAAGGATCAGTCTCTGAATGCCTCGAGCGGGGAACGTACTCGAGGTAACGTGCACCGTCGAAGACGAAGGGCGGGCACGACAATTCTGCTCGTCACGGGGTCACATCCTCTCGAAGATCAAATCATCACCGTAGGGAGAGGTTGGGTGAAATGGAAGCTGGAGATCGGAAAAGCAAATAGGCGTCCCATGTATGCAAAAATACGTACGGCACAACGACCCTCAAAATGGTAGGACTGATGATCGGATCGTAGTGCACCTCCCACATGGGCGTATCAATAAAAATCACGAACGACGCCATCGGAATCTGAAGACACAATGGGAAAAGAAGATAAAGGGTGAGAATCTTGCTAAAGAATCTAGGAGGAGACCTCCTATCCTAGTGTCATCGTTTACGTCCCAAGAACCTTGGGTTTATTTATAAAAAGGTTATACATGCAAAGGTTCATTATGAGGTTTTCATAAAAGTAATTATCCAAGGTCCATGTCTTTTATGATGAATCTTAATGCATGTATGCAGCACAACAGAACATGAATGCATGGCAATAATTTATGCAACAAACAAGTAAAGCATCTCATCAATAACAAACTCTCAAATAGGTGGCATGTGCTTTCTCATAATCAACTTCTTTCTTTCATAGGCAAAAGCTTCACATCTTTTCTTATTTCTCAAACTTGTGACATCATGGTATGTAAAATAGTAACTGACCCTGATACTAGGCTATGAGCTCATACCTTAACTAGTCGTCAATAGTTCTTACTTATCCTCTTGATAAGCAAATCATAATCATAGAGTATGGGCAGGGGACCTAAGGAATCACCTATCATGGGACTTTCTTCCTTCTTCGAAACGCATCAACTGGTTAAGACTAGTGACTTTATCCGCTTTGGCAGGCTAATGTCGATGCCCTCACGGTTTTACCTTCTTCTCACCGTAGGAGAAGTACGTCGGTCTGCGAAACACATCATTTGGTTAAGACCAGTGACATTGTCAGCTTCGATATGGCTCCACGACCATACCCCCAGGGTTTCCTTTCTCCTCACGTAGTAGGAGAAATGCGTCTCGACATGTCACATATAAAAATCTTTCTTTTCAAAACTTTCTCAAGTCCCTCAAATTTGACGAAAATTTGAGCATAACGTCATCACTCCGAATTTCCTCAAATTTGAGTCATGCCACATAACTCAAATCGCACATGTTGTTCTCTTGAAATTTCTCAATCAAATCAATCTCTTCATTACAGGAGCATACCCTCCTAGCTCATTCATATTTCGCATTCTCATGCATCTTAAGCATAGCATACCACATCATCACAACAACAAGTCACAAATACACATATAGTTTCATGTTCATGATATCAATATTTTCACATCATCACAAGTATACCCACTCGGTCTCATTCTCACATTACACCTTCTATCTCATGGTATCTTATGCTTTGGCCCTTATGGGTCTTAAATCTATGTTCTAGTTATCTTAACACCCATTATAAATCTCTATAACCCCTAAGGGATTGTTCCTTATAATTCTTTCCAACATTTATGCTCACTAACTCATCCAAACAACATTGTATAGATTAAACACCACGATCATTACTCGACTACGGGGATTCTAGGATCTATGCCTTAGACCCTTTTCTAAGTTCTATCTCCACCTAAAGTTCTATGTTCAACTCCTAGGCGTAATCACTAATTATGAACCATCTTCCTTAAGCTCAATTATGCTGGAACAGAAATTATTGTTCTTGTGTCTAAGTGCTTTAAGATTCTATTTCTTAATCCTTTCTATTTACTTAGTCTTTCCTAACCTTTGAAATTGTTCTTCACTTCACTCAAACATAATCTTACGCATTTTAACTCCTCAAAATAGAATTCATCCAGTGGCCAAGCAATAGGAGAGAAACAAAAAGTGTGCATCACACATAATCGCACAAAATCATGTTATAAGTGCATATGAATTGCCAGTTTTCTCTTGGAGCCATTTCAGGAGCAAAAGGGTGCTCTGCTAATCGATTACATGTGCTTGGTAATCGATTACCAGAGACTAAATTTTGTTATGGGTTCAAAGAACAAACGGGTAATCGATTACATAGGATAGTAATCGATTACTTAGGCTAAAACTTTTTCAGGAAATGAAGAACACCAGAGTAATCGATTACACGCAGGTATTCAATTCAGGGTTTTAAAGACCAGTTAGGGCATGAGGAACAACCTTGGTAATCAATTACATTGTCTCGTAATCGATTACCAGAACCAAAAACCCTTCGAAACACCACTTTGGTAATCGATTACATAAGATGGTAATCGATTACCAAAACCTCTGAAATTTGAGAAAATATGATTTTTGACATATTTCAAACCATTTAAACACATTGAGACCTCATAAAACATTTTTCCAACATTTTCTTGAAATCATCCTCATATTTTACAAAAATCAAAACCATCATTGTATCATGCTAAAACACATCCACTTTTCATGGTTAAAATTTCCATTTGAAGATACTTAGGGCAAGTTGAACTCTAGGGTGTTTAGATGATAACATAAACTTAAACATGCTATGCACTTAATTTTTACTCTTCATTATAAAGTAAAGTAAGAGCATAAAAATAAATATGGGATGCAACTTGATTATTATCTTCTAAGATTAAGTGATGACTTGAAATATAAATATGAAATGCAAGCTTAGGAATTTAAACATGATAATGCAAGTTCATCTATTTATTCTTGAGAGCTTAGTGATGACATCAAAATAAACATGAGATGCAAGCACAAATTTAAACATGGATGCAACTTATTTTATCTTAACTAGAGCTCTTGCAAAACTTTTAGAGGAATATTAATGGCCTAACCCAACATGTATCTTAACAAATAGAAGATGAGCTTTAGAGTTCTTAACACTAAGTCTCCAAAGAAGTCTTTGGTTTGAACTTCATCATCAAGCTCAAGAAAGTGGATTAAAATAAACGTACCAACACTTTAACAAAACAAACATAAATAGAACTACTCATATTCTTTATTTTATTGCTCATGGGCTTCAATCTAGAGTAAAACTCTTAGAACGGCCGACCAACTTTAAGGTTGGCAAGGGTAAGCATAGAGCTCTTTGAAAACATATGATTACTTTTCTTAACAAAACTTTTAGTGATCTACTCAACATTTTTATCAAACCTTGCATAATGAAAGGAATAAAAATTGAAATCTTGAAAAGGAAAAAGGAAAGGAAGAACCAAATCATGTATGGTCCAAGACCAAATTTTCAAGCTTTAGAGGTTTCTCACATGGCATTACAAGTCCATTATCTTGAAACCTCATCATCAAGCCAAAGTTTTCTCAACACAATGCTCTAGGCCAAAAATAAAAGAATAGAAGAAGAACTTGGAAAAACCAAGAGAAAAACTAGAACTCTTCCTTAAAGGAAGCACACAAAACTTGGAAAATAAACCCTTACCTAAAGAAGCCTTGAAGAGAAGAAGGAAAGCTTTGTTTCTTGAGAGGAAAAGAAAAAGAATTCTTCTTGAATCCTTGCTGAAGAACTCAGCCAAGGGAGGAGGAAAAAGAGGCTCTTTGAGTTTGGGAAGAAAGCTTAAAGTTTGCTCAAGTGTGTAAACATTTAAAGAGCTTTCAAGCTAGTGTATTTATAGAAGATTGAGAGCTCATGGATGGCCTAGAGGAGGGAGGAGTGGCAGTCACTTTGAGGGGAAGGAGAGAAGAAATATCTCTTACAAGGCATGGTTTTGAGTATGGGTTAAAGCATGGGTAAGTATGGGCATAGGTATAGGCAAGGCATGGCCTAAGCATGGTCTTTGGAGTGAAAAAAAAATCAACATGATGGAAATTGGGGAAGGGAATTTCCAACATATGAGCCAAGGGGAAGGGATTTTGTTCATGTAATTGTGGGTTAAGGATGTGTTTAGGTGTTTCATTGATTAAGGTTTTGATTAGGAGAGTGATCTTGCTACATTAACAACTTAAAATCATTCTTTTGGTCAAATGAGGTATGGGCACAATTCCTTAATTTAAGGAATTGGAGAGAGAAATACTATTCAAGATTCCATGACTAGGAATCTTGAATTAAAGAATGTAATTAGAGTTTAACTAAGCAACCTTAGGTTCTAATTAACCTTAATAAATTATTTTGACTCTAGATTAATTATCGAAATAAATTAATCTTCGATTAGAGCCTAATATTGCTTAGGTTTGCTTAATTACGTCATTAGGCTCACTGTACACTGTTCTAGGGGCAAAATGATAATTTTGCACTAAACTCTGAGACTCCGGGCCCAACTAAACATCAAATACCACTCAAAAACATCATTCCAAACTTTTTGGAAAAGTTTGGGTTCAAACGGCACCTTTGTCCACGTAAAACATTCAGGGGTATTTTGGTCATTTTGAGCCAAAAGTTCGAAAACGAGATTTCACCTCGGATATCAAATGTAACAAATATGATCCCCTTTAAACATTGAGTTGACCCATTCGAGGACTGGGTAACTGTCCTTGAATTTGGGTAAAACGACCTCAGAGGCATTTTGGTCATTTGTACTCAAATAGAAAAATTGAGGCGTTACACCTCCTGCCTACTAACCATCATAAACCACTCATAAACATCATTCTGAACTTTTTGGAAAAGTTCCGGGCTAAACGGCACCTTTACCCGCGTAAAACACTACATGGGTATTTTGGTCATTTTGAGGAAGGTGAAAACGAGATTTTCACCTCGGATATCAAACCTTACAGTTATAATCCTCTTCAAACATTGAGTTAACCCATTTGAGGACCGAGTCGGCTATCCTGAATTCGGGTAAAAATGACCTAGGAGCATTTTGGTCATTCTTACTCAAACAGAAAAGTCGGGCCTTACAGCTATGATGAGCACTAGGGCACGGCAAGTCTTCACCCTCATACAATTCTCTCATTCCCAAGACTAGGTAGCACACACTTGCTAGTGGGAATGGACTACATGCTGCTTTAGTGTTTATTGCCAAAGAGAAAGGTAAATTTGCCTAAACTTATTTTTGATTATATGTTGAGTGCCATCTCCCTAGAAAAGAGGAGAAATGTTGTCATTCCTTATGGGCTCCTCCTAACCAAAATATTTAAACAATGTTAGCAAACGAGTGGTACGAGTACATGGAAGGTGCTGTTAGCTCAGAACTCTTCAGAAAGCTTTAAGGCAATATGTTTTGAATGACAACATAACCAATTTAAAGAAAACACTTTGAAGAATGGCTAATGTCTACCTTGAGTTTCAAAACATAGCATCCAGGTATTTCTAAATTGCACAACACGGACTTGAAATGAGAATAATTTCACTTTACATGTGCAAACATAATTTATCTCATATAAAGAGATTGAACTTAATAGAAGTGAATATTATATTGTGCAAAGTACGCATACATGCCTTCCAGATAAAAGGAAAGCAATTAGTACAAGAAACTAAGATCTGGGACTTCAGAAAGTAGATGGGACTTAGAAAGTACACTTGAAATAAAGATATCCATTAAACATTGAAGCCAAAGTGTTCTACTATCTTCAATCATCACACTTGCAATGTTTTGTTCATCAACAAGCCATGATTGAAGATGAGAAAACACAAGAATTATCAAGGAAATGATACGTACATCAAGAAGCTCACTTCCAGTGATATAGTGTGCTCTATAAGAAAGGAGGGAATTTTTTTAAAATTCTTAGCGTATCTTTTCTCTTTAATCTCTTATTTTATTTCTATATTTGATTTATTTACTGTGTTAGTTTTGGAAAACTTTCTTTCACGCTTTTATTTCATATTCTGTTTAGAAAGTTCACTTTCTGAAGTCACTAATGTTGTTTCGCTGCACTTTAAGCTCATAGCTTAATAGTATTTTGAGTAAGTTTTTCAAAAGACAAATAGGGAAAGAAAAGGAAAAGAACAATTCAACCCCCTTCATGCGCTTTCTTACCTATAGGTACTTTATACTCTTTTAACTCTTTTAGGACCCTAAGAAAACCTACTAGTTCACAACCAGCATAAGGAGACAAAGTCTGAGAATAAGATATGCAAATCTTTGAAAGGTTGCTAGAGGCTAAAGGAAGTAGTAGAAAAGAAGAATAATTATGCTTGAAAGTACTTCTGATGATAGTAAAAACCTGAAATAATTATAAGATACAAAGGAGACCCTTCCTCCCATTCATGTCCTAGACTTAGGGAAGAAGTCAAGTTCAAAACCCTTGAGAATGGGCATGCTATCAAGATCAAGCCAAAGGAAGAATATTCTTCCTCCTCTTCAAATTCTGAGGAAAGATCTTCTAAGGATGAGTTGCACATTGAAAATCCTGAGGCAAGGTCAACTCATGTTGCTCTACCTCCTATTGTAACAGAATTTCTGTGTACAAATGACCGAAATGCCCCTAAAGTCATTTTAGGAAAATGAGATCGCCGGTCCTGGCCATCCTCAAGGGGACGTTTTGATGTTGATAAGGGATTATATGTGTGATGTGTTGTAATAGAGCAGAAGAATCTCATTTTTGAGTTTTGACACGCGAAATTACCAAAATGCCCTTGTGGTGTTTGTCATCGTTTTACATGCCGGTTGAACTTTAACTTTACCAAAAGGTTTTAAATGATGATTTTAAGTGAAGTTTAACAATAGGTTAGGCCTGGGTAGTCCCAAGGTTTTAGTGTAAAATTACCATTTTGCCCCTAGAACGTGTAAGTGAGCCTAATGACGTAATTAAGCAAACCTAAGCAATATTAGGCTCTAATCGAAGATTAATTTATTTTGATAATTAATCTAGAGTCAAAATAATTTATTAAGGTTAATTAGAACCTAAGATTGCTTAGTTAAACTCTAATTACATTCTTTGATTCAAGATTCCTAGTCATGGAATCTTGAATAGTGTTTTCTCTCTCAAATTCCTTAAATTAAGGAATTGTGCCCATACCTCATTTGACTAAAAGAATGATTTTAAATTGTTAATCTAGCAAGATCACTCTCCTAATCAAGTCTTGACAACCTTAATTAACCATTACCTCACTTAAACACTTTCTTACAAACTCCTAATCAAAACCTTAATAAAAGAAACACCTAAACACATCACTAAACCACAATTACATGAACAAATTATCCTCCCCCTTGGTTGCACAAAGCTGGCCGAATTTCCCCTCCATAATTCATCACATGTTGATTTTGTTTCACTCCAAAGACCATGCCTTGAGCCATGCTTTGGACCATATTTGAAGCCATACCTCACCATGCATTGCCCATACTCACAACCATACCAATCAAGAGATATTTTCCCCCTTTGGCCAAGAGAAACCGCCCACTCCTCCTCCAATCAGCCCCCATTGTGACAATTTCCTATAAATACCAAGCCTTGAAGAACTTGGTTACACTTTAGAAGCTTAGCCAAGTTTAAGCTTTCTTGAATTTTCTTTCATTTGCTCTCAATTTCTCTTCATCTTGCTCTTCTTTTCCTCCCTTAAAGAAACCTTTCCACCACCATAATCCACCACAAACCACCTTAAACCACCACTCCCTTACCTCAAACCACCTCTCAAACACTTAACCTTTCCATTTCCAAGCTTACAACCTCAAGAAAAATTCATCCTCCTTGAGTTCTCCCCTTGGCCGAACCTATATCCTCATCCAAGAGAAGATTTTTGTCTTCTTTCTCTTTGAAGACTCAAGCTTTCCTTCATTTCTTTCAAGACTTCTTTAGGTAGGGGTTTTGTTTCAAAGTTTTTACTTGTTTTCTTCAAGAAAGGTTCTAGTTTTCTCTTGGTTTTTCAAGCCTTTCCTCCTATTCTTCTTTTCGGCCATGAGGCCTTTTCATGAGAAAAACTTTAGCTTGATGATGAGGTTTCAAGATAATGGTCTTGTGATGCCATGTGAGAAACCTCTAAAGCTTGAAAAATTTGGTCTTGGACCATACATGCTCTTGGTTTCTTTCCTTTTCCTTTACTTAAAGTTTCAATTCTTTCTTTTTCCCTTGAATGGTTTCAGTTTCCCTTTTCTTTATTTGAACAAAGTTTGCTAAAAATGTTAAGTAGATCACAAAAGTTTTGTTAAGAAAATTAATCATATGTTTTCAAAGAGCTCTAAGCTTACCCTTGCCAACCTTAAAGTTGGTCGGCCGTTCTAAGAGTTTTACTCTAGATTGAAGCCCATGAGCAATAAAATAAAGAATATGACTTAGTTCTTAGTATGTTTGTTTAGACAAAGTGTTGAGCTTTGTGTCCATTTTCTTGAGCTTGATGATGAAGTTCAAAACCAAAGGCTTCTTTGAAGACTTGGTGCTAAGAACTCTAAAGCTCACTTTATGTTGTTAAGATACATATTGGGTTAAGGTTATAATGTTCCTCTAAAGTCTTGTAAGAGCTCTAGTTAAGATAAAATGAGTTGCACTCATGTTTATGTTTATGCCTTGCATAACATGTTTATTTTGATGCCATCACTAAGCTCTCAAGAATAACTAAATGAACTTGCATTATCATGTTTAAGTTTCCAAGCTTGCATTTCATGTTTATATTTCAAGTCATCACTTAATCTTTAAAGATAATAATGAGGTTGCATCTCATATTTATTTTATGCTCTCACTTTATTTTATAATGAAGAGTAAAACAAGTGCATAGCATGTTTAAGTTTATGTCATCACTTAAATGTCCTAGAGCTCAAAGACTTGCCCAAGTATCTTACATAAAGTTTTAGAAAATGGAGGCATTTCAAGAATGCCATTTCGGCCTAGTGATGATGATGATGGACTTGAGATGAGTTCATCTAATCATAAGTGCCCATAGTCTAAGTCTTGGAATTTTTCTAAGCTTAGGTGTATTTAAAGAACATTATGAACAAAGCTTTATGTTTTAAATCTATTTCTTGAGCTAAATAATTTAGCTACTGACCTAGCACACATTTATGTGATTTTAATGAGATTAATTGGTTTCTAAAAGAGTTTTGAGTTCCTAAAATGATTCCAAGAGAAACTAGCAACTTATATGCATTTAAATCATGAGATTATGTGATCATTTGATGCTTATGTTTTCGGTTCTGCCTTGTGCATTTGGCCACTGTATAAATTCTGTTTTATGGTGTTAAAATGTGTAAAATTATGTTTGAGTGAAGCAAGGAACAATTTAGGAAAGTTAGGAAAGAACAAGTAACTAGAAAGGACTTAAAATGTGAATTCTAGAACACTTAGATGCACAAATTGTAAATTCTGTTCCAGCATAATTGGACTTAAGAAAAATGGTTTATAATTAGTGGATATGTGTAGGAATCCCTCATAATTGGTTTAGGAGTTGAATATGGAGCCTTAGGCGAAGACAGAACTTAGAAAGGGTCAAAGACGGAGATTCTAGGACCCCGTAAGCATATGATAATTTTCTGCCTAAGTGATGCAAAGCTGTTTGGATATATTAGTGAACATAAATCTTAGTGAGAATTGGAAGTAATGATCCCTTGGGTGTTATAAAGAACTATAATGGGTGTTAGGATAATTAGAACACAAATTTAGACCCGTAAGGGCCAAAGCATAAGATATCTTAAGATAAGGAGGTGCAATGTGAGAATGAGATCGAGTGAGTATTGTTTTGATGTATGTGAATGTTTTAAGTTCCTTGAGTATAAGAATGTATGGATGTGTGGCATGTTGCTATGATGATGTGGTATGCTATGTTTAAAATGCATGAGAATATGAGACATGAATAGAGGATATGTTATATGATGTTCTATGGTTGTATGCTCATGTTGCATCCATACAAGATACGATAAAGTGGAAATGATCCTATTATGACTTCCCGAGTTAAGGGTTGTAGGGTGATCCAAGAAAGAGATGTGATTCCCTTTTTTCCCCATATAAATCTAGCGATGGCTAGTTAGGATGAACTTATTCCTAGGCAATGGGTGTATTTGGAGTTTTGGTGGCTATGTAAAATCGCGGGCGACCTGTTGGATGGATTTGGTGGCTACGATGAGGGCAGAAAAAGTTAAGAAAGGAACTCGAAGAGTTCAACTATGATAAAGTAAAAGATGCACACGCATTGTTTTGTGGTTGTTCCATTGATGCTTATGATTAAGTGGTATATGTTGAGTATGTGAACCGTCATTGCCATGCATATATAAAATATCTCTGTGCATTCATATCATTAAGATTCATGCTAAAAGAAACCCACTTCGGATAATAAGATTTGGGAAAATAAAACTGAACCTATGCATGTACACCTCTTTCATAATGAAACCCGAAGTGGCTGGGCGACGACGATGACACTTGTGTTAAAGCCGGGAGCCTGAGAATCTTGTATAAGTATTCTCACCCTTTTGTTTTCCCTCTCGTGTCGTCTCTAGACGGTAATGATGCCGATATTCGTGATCTTCCTTGAGGCGCGGGCGTAGGAACCACTTCATCTAGACAAATCAGAGGGCACAGCGGAAGCATGAAGACTAGTCTAGCCTCATTAACATTTGGTTTTGTGTTAGTTAAAGTTGTTTGGTATAATTGATACCCTAGGTGTCCTTATATTTATAAGGACATCATTATTATGTTATGATTATGATATACTACTATAATTTATGTTGTGATTATTCTATGGTTTATTCATGGTTGTTATGATGACGTATATTTGGTTGTTATGTTTTACGTTTAATAGTCGGTATCTATGCACATACGCGGCTCACATTTTAAGTCTTAAGTTCAAAAACAAAAAAATTTAGTCGTATTTTATTACTCGTATTTTAAAGAAAAGTAAGTCAAGATCTGAAACAAAGGTGTAACAACTAATAACTAACCGGAATGTGACTAGAGCGTATGAAGTTAAGAGTTAGGGTGTTACACCTATTCTTGTTGAAGAACCACTTGTTCATCATCCCTTTGTAGCTAAACCTTCTCAACTTCAACCTTCTCATCTTCTGCTAAAAATAATAATCCCTCATCAAGCCAACAACTAGCATCACAGCCAAACTACATTGAAGTTTAGTTCCTGTTGCGAGCAACGCCTCATCAACAATTGTAACGCCATTTTCCCGTGTGCAAATGACCAAAATGCCCTGAGGTCATTTTACCGGAAAGTGAGGATCGTCTTACCATCCTCAAGGGATGTTTTGTTGATTAATAGGGGATTATATGTGTTATGTGTGGTAATAGAGTAGAAGAATCTCATTTTGAGTTCCGCGAAATTACCAAAACGCCCTGGCGTTTATCATCGTTTTACGTGCCTTAAGCCCACTTTACCAAAAGATGTTAAATGATGTTTATAAGTTGTTTTTTGTTGAGCCCAAAGGTCCGGGTAGTTTTAGTGCGAAATTATCATTTTCCCCTAGAACAGTGTACAGTGAGCCTAATGACGCGATTAAGCAAACCTAAGCAATATTAGGCTCTAATCAAAGATTAATTTATTTTGATAATTAATCTAGAGTCAAAATAATTTATTGAGGTTAATTAGAACCTAAGATTGCTTAGATAAACTCTAATTGCATTCTTTAATTCAAGATTCCTAGTCATGGAATCTTGAATAGTGTTTTTCTTTCCAATTCCTTAAATTAAGGAATTGTGCCATACCTCATTTGACTAAGAAAATGAATTTAATTTATTAATCTAGTATGACCACTCCCTAATCAAGTCTTGAACCACCTTAGTTAACTATTTTCTCACCTAAACACTTTCTTACAAACTCCTAATCAAAAGCCTAATCAAAGACACACCTAAACATATCATTAAACCACAATTACATGAGCAATTTCTCCTCCCCTTGGCTGTCCAATATGGCCGAAATTGAGCCCTCCCATGTGTAGCACATGGTGAGTTTGTTTCACTCAAAGACCATACTTCAAGCCATGCCTTGCCCATACCTCACCATGCCTTCAACCATGCCTTTGTAAGAGATATTTCCTCCCTCTTCCTCCTCCAAAAAGGGCGCTGATTACCCCTCCCAAATCAGCCTCCACATTGCAAATTTTCTATAAATACCAAGCATTGGAAGACTTGGTTACTCTTTGGATCATTTGCCAAGTTCAAGCATTCTTGCACTTTCTCTCATTTCCTCTCAAATTCCCTCAACTTGGCCGATTTCTTCCTTCAAGTTTCAAGAGGATTTTCCTTCTCCATTTCATCAAGAACTCAAGCTTTCTTTCATATCTCTCAAGACTTCAATTGGTAGGGGTTTTGTTTTAATGTTTTGCTTGTGTTCTTAAGAAAAGTTCTAGTTTTTCTCTTGGTTTCAAACTCTTTTCCTTCTTTCTTTTTCATTTCGGCCAAGAGGCCATTTTATGAGAATAACATGAGCTTGATGATGAGGTTTCAAGATAATGACTTGTTGTTGTCATGTGAGAAACCTCTAAAGCTTGAAACAACTTGGTCTTGGACCATACATGCCTTGATTTCTTTCTTTTTCCTTGATAAAGTTTTCAATTTTCTTTTCTTTTCCTCTTCATGATTTCGGTTTCCTTTGCCTTGGTTTGAACAAAGTTTGCTAAAAATGTAAAGTAGATCACAAAAGTTTTGTCAAAGAAAATTAATCACATGATTTCAAAAAGCTCTAAGCTTACCCTTGCCAACCTTAAAGTTGGTCGGCCGTTCTAAGAGTTTTACTCTAGATTGAAGCCCATGAGCAATAAAATAAAGAATATGAGTAGTTCTATTTGTGTTTGTTTTGTTAAAATGTTGGTATTCTTGTTTTAATCTACTTTCTTGAGCTTGATGATGAAGTTCAAAACCAAAGTCTTCTTTGAAGACTTGGTGTTAAGAACTCTAAAGCTCATCTTCCATTGTTAAGATACATGTTGGGTTGAGGCTATTGATGTTCCTCTAAAGTCTTGTAAGAGCTCTAGTTAAGATAAAATAAGTTGCATTCATGTTTAAGTTTATGTCTTGCATCTCATGTTTATTTTGATGCCATCACTAATCTCACAAGAGTAAATGAATGAACTTGCATTGCCATATTTAAATTCCCAAGCTTGCATTTCATGTTTATATTTCAAGTCATCACTTAATCCTTAAAGATAATAATGAGGTTGCATCTCATATTTATTTTATGCTCTCACCTTACTTTGTAATGAAGAGTAAAATGAAGTGCATAGCATGTTTAAGATTATGTTATCACCTAAATACTCTAGAGCTCAAAGACTTGCCCTAAGTATCTTCAAAAGGAAATTTAACCATGATAAGTGAATATGTTTAGTATGAAACAAGGATGGTTTGATTTTGTAAAATGAAAGGATGATTTCAGAAAAATGTTGGAAAAATGTTTTATGAGGTCTCAAGGTGTTTAAATGGTTTGAAATGTGTCAAAAATCATGTTTTCTCAAATTGGAGGTCCTGGTAATCGATTAACAGCTTATGTAATTGATTACCAGAGTGGTTTTTCAAAGGGTTTTTGGTTCTGGTAATCGATTACCAGACAATGTAATCGATTACCAAGGTTGTTCTTCATGCCCAAGAATCGGTCCTTAAAACCCTGTAATCGATTACCTGCGTGTAATCGATTACTCAAATGTTCTTCATTTTTCGGAAACAATTTAACCCTAAGTAATCGATTACCATCATATGTAATCAATTACCCGGTTGTTTTTGAACCCAGAATAAAATTTAGTCCCTGGTAATCGATTACCAGAACACCCTTTTGCTCATGAAATTATTCCAAGAGAAAGACTAGTGACTTGTATGCACTTATAACATGATTTTATGCGATTGTGCGTGATACATACTTTTGTTTTTTTTTTCTATCTTGTTGGCCACTGTATGAATTCTTTTCGAGGAGTTAGAATGTGTAAGATTATGTTTGAGAGAAGTGAGAACGATGTTGACGGTTAGAAAGGGCTAAGCAAATAGAAAGGTTGAAGAACTAAAATCTTAACACCCTTAGACATGAGAATAACGATAACTATTGTTCCAGCATAATTGAGCTTAAGGAAGGTGACCCATAATTAGTGTATATGCCTAGAAGTCAAACCTAGGATCTTAGGCAAAGACAGAACTTAGAAAAGAGCCTAAGGTGTAAATCATAGGATCCCCCCATAGCCAAGTAATGATCATGATGTTTAATTCCATACAATGTTGATTGGATGAGTTAGTAAAACATAAGTGTTAGAAAGAATTATAGGTAATGATCAGATCCATAACAAAGGTTAGCATAATTGGAACACAAGTTTAAGACCCGTAAGGGTCAAAGCATAAGACACCATGAGATAGGAGATGTGATGTGAGAACGAGATCGAATAAGTATGAATTTGATGTATGTGAATCATTTAAATATCATGAGTATGAAAATGTATGGATGTGCGGCATGTTGTTATAATGATGTAGTGTGCTATGTTTAAAATGCATGAGAATATGAGATATGAATGAAGGATATGTTATATGAGGTTCTAAGGTTGTAGGCTCATGTCGCATCCATAAAAGATATGATAATGTGGAAATGATCCCATTATGACTTCTCGAGTTAAGGGTTGTACGGGGTGATCCAAGAAAGAAATATGATTCCCCTTCTTTTACCCCATATGAATCTAGCGACGGCTAGTTAGGATGAGCTCATTCCTAGGCGATAGGTGATTAGGAGTTTTGGAGACCATGTTAAAATCGCAGGGCTGGCATGTTGGGTGGATTTTGGTGACCATGATGAGGGTGGAAAAATGGAAAAAGTTATGAAAGGAACTCATGGAGTTCAAGTATGAAAAAGAAAAAGACGCACATGCATATGTTTCGTTGATGTTTCATTGATGCTTTGATTAAGTGATATGTGTTATCTATGTGTACTGTCATATTGCCATGCATACATAAAATATGCTGCATTCATACCATGAAGACTCACGCTAAAAGGAACCCACTTTGGATAATAAGATTTGAGAAATTAAAATTGAACCTATGCATGTATACCTCTTTCATAATGAAACCCAAAGTGGCTGGGCGACGACGATGACACTTGTGTTAAAGCGGGAGCCCTCCTGAGAATCGTGTATGAGTATTCTCACCCCCTTTTGTTTTTCCTTCCCGTGTTGTCTCCAGACGGGATTAATGCGGATGTTCGTGATTTCCCTTGAAGCGCGGCGTAGGAGTTATGCACATCGGATCAGAGGGCACAATGGAAGCTTGAAGACTAGTCTAGCCTGTTTATAATTATGTTTTGCGTTAGTTAACCTTGCTTGATGTATCAAGTATCTTGAGATGTCCTTACATTTATAAGGGCATTGTTGTTTTGTCATGATTATAATATAATATTACAAGTTATGTTGTGTTTATTCTATGGTTTATTTATGACTGTTATGGTGATGTATGCTTGGATGTTATGTTTCTTGTTTAGTAGTTAGTCCCTATGTGCATGCACGGCTTGCATTTTAAGTCTTAAGTTCAAAAAGAAAAATTTAGCCGTATTTTTAGTACTCGTATTTTAAAGAAAGCTAAGTCAAGTTCTGAAACGAAGACGTAACCGCTAATAAATAGCCAAATGCGACTCGAGCATATTAGGTGAAAGTTAGGGTGTTACAACAATCAACTAAACGAGATGGAAGCTCTAACACAAAGACATGAGGCACTATTGCTAGAAATTCTTTGTGAAGTAAGGCATTGGGGCTAATGATAATGTTCTTGGTTTCCAGCATACCTCCTTTTTGCTGATGTCAAAGAAGGAGAAAGAAAAGAAGAAGAAGAAAATCTTGTGCTAAGAAATTCATGGGGTGCATACTGAGGGCGAGCCACTTAAAGATTTTTTTTTCGTTTGTTAGCATATTTGCTTTCTTCTGTGTTTTTCTTTAGCATATTGTCTTTTTGTTATGAACATCTTATCTTGCTCTTTACTCTTACTTTGGTTTTTTTAATAGCTCTGATCTTTTTAATTTATGCTTTGGTATCTTTTTCCTTCTATTGATATGATATATCTGTGTTCACCACATTTGCTATGTTTCATATTTTTGCTCTGATAAAATCTTACATGGCACATATATATTATCTACACACCCTAATAGATATATTCGGATTAGCTAATTAGAAATACTGATGTTGATGCATGCTTCCTTACATTATTAGCTCGATCTAATATGTTGCTACATCAGTTGCTTCTCGTGCTTTAATGCCCAATTACATCAATTTCTATCTGTGATTAGCTCTAGAACATATTGTGATATATATATATATATTCTTGTGCACACTAATATATAAGCCATATCATACGATTTTAAAAGTATTTTCTTTGCCTTCAGAAACATACGCTCAAGTACACATTCTTTTTAAGTTTCTTTTCTTATCAAGCTCGAAAAATGATGCCGTTACAACTGAAATAAATCCCTGTTAAGCTTCAGAAACCTTGTGTCCCTGGAGTTGAGTATCTTATTAATAAGGTTTCTATGAGCTTCAGATACTTCATGTGTACGAAGTTTGTTTTTCCAAGTTCTTCTTACAAAAAAAAAAAAATTGCATCCGGTTTCAAAATAAGTTTGTATAAAGATGTACTGAATGAGAAATCTAATCAAGAGTAAATATCATAAGTATTACTCATTTATTTAAACACACTTTTACAAGTTGAAAAGTGCACAAGAAGGGGGGTTGAATCGTGCTTTGCTTCATTTTTCTTCTTTAATCTGAAACTCAAAAACAAAAATACTATCAAGCGTTAAGCTTGAAGTGTGGTGGACACAAGGTTAGATATATCAAAAAGTTACTTTCTGAAGCATAACATCAATATTAGAATAGAAAAAGGATTTTTAAGGATCCTGAATAACAACATTGAGTAGTGAAAATAAAAGAGATTAAGGAGAAAAAGATCTTACATAGATATTTTTATATTGGTTTAGCCATACCTGCCTACATCCAATACTCAACACTTATTGAGGTTTCACTAAACATCTTTCTCAACCTGAGAAGAAAAACAGGATATTCTTTATAATAGCCTTCCCAAGCTTTCACTTGTGACCATAGACAACCTCTCCTGTCACAATCTGAGTAGTTATTCACCAACCTCTCCAAGTTGAACCAAGTAGTTATTCACCAACCTCTCCAAGCTGAACCAGCCTCTCCAAGCTAACACTTATGATGAGTAGACAACCCCTACTGTCACAAACCTAAGTAGTTATTAACTAGCCTCTCAAAGCTAAACCGAGTAGTATTTAACCAGCCTCTACAAGTTGAACCCATGACAAGTAAACTAACTTTTACTGTCTCGTTGAAATCTAGCATCTCCAAGCTAAACCGTGACCAACAAGAACACCTCACTATCACATTGCAAGTAGTTTTACATTAGCCTCTCCAAGTTATCTCACACCGATCACTACTAGATCATGGATACAAAGGTTTTGTGTTTGGGTTGCCACTCGAACTAACTTACACTCAAGTTTCCTTAAAAGATACATGAATAACCTGGATAACTTGAATATCTTCTTTCTAACATTTCTTCCTAAGAAGAAAATATATCTATTTAAGAACATAGAAAGAAGAATTTTACAAGTAAGGAATCCAATTACATGATGTTATGAACCTTACAGGATGAGAGGAGAGATTTTCAGAGTTTTCACTCTTGTGCAATGTCAATCCTTATCCTTTTAAGAAGGAATTTTGAAATTCAAATTTAAAGTCAAACCCAATCAAAACTGACGTGACATCTCTTCTGTAACTTGGTCAACTGCCTTAACTTCTAGAAAGAAAAGTTCAAAAGCCTTACTCAAAAAGTAAAAAGTAGTTTCTGAAGGTGGCCTCAGAAACCTCTATTTCACAACGACTTCTGCAATTGCTCTAACAATGCCAAGCTACTCCTCTAGACTTTTTTGAGATAAACAAATAAGATCAACACGTGTCACTAGGAAAACAGATCAAGGGCAACAAGTCATAAAGGCAAGATCAAGTATAAATACAGATATTGTGCTTACAATCAAATAGACTTTTGTTGAAAAGAGTGCTAAAATGCTGAAGACATTTCTCTTTATTCTTTGTAAAGTTCATTATTGCTTGTAATCAGTTTCTTCTCTAGAAAAATTTTCTTTCTACATTCTAGTAGATTATACATTCTTCCAGGAAGAATCATAGAAAGAAGTCATTCAAGTTTTTCAGGTTTATTATTATTCATCTTACAAAAACTTGAGTGTTGGTTAATTTGAGTGTTCAAACCCAAACTCAAACCTTTGTAAACCCGATCAAGTAGTGATTTTTGTGAGTTAGCTTGAAGAGGCTAAGTAAAGACTACTTATAACGTGATAGTAGAGTAAGCTACTGGTCACGGTGTTAGCTTGAAGAGGCTAGTCAAAGACTACTTGATTGTGACAGTAGAGTGAGCTATTGGTCACTGGTAAGAGCTTAGGAAGGCTACAATAAAGACTATCCAACTTTCTTAAGTTGAGAAAGGTTTTAGTGGAACACAATGATAGTTGAGAACTAGATGAGGCAGGTTGGCTGAACCAATATAAAAACTTGTAGGATCTTCTTTTCCCTTAAATCTCTTTTATTTTTCGCTTTGGACGTTTATATTGTGTTTTCTGGAAAATATTTTAATCGTGTTTTTACATTAGTATTATAGTTCAGAAAGTTACTTTTTGAAGTATTCTAACATTGTTTCTGTTGCACTTCAAGTTTAATACTCAATAGTTTTTGTCCAAAGTTTTCAAAGAAAAAGGAAGGAAAAAGAAAAGCATGATTCAACCCCCCTTCGTGCACTTTTCTACCTACATTTTATACTTAACACTAGGGACAAGCTTAGAAAGTTTGATCCTAAGTTTGACGATGGTATTTTCTTATGATACTCTTTAGTTTCTAAAGCTTGCAAGGTCTACAACAAAATAATGCTACATATTGAAGAGACCATCCATATCAAATTTAAAGGGCATAAGAAGGACTTCACTCAAGACTTTGTTGATCTTGAGGAAGACCTTGAGAAACTTGATCTTGAAGAAGACCTTGAGAAACTAAGTATCAAGGAACCTTCAGAAAGCAAGCATGAGAAAGCACAATCTTCAAAACGTAAACACAAGAAAATGTAAGCTTTAGAAAGTGAATCTAAGAAAGCACCTTCAGAAAGCTATCTCAGAACCCTAAAGCCTTTAGAAAGTGGCATTTTTGAAAAGGACATACTTTCTAAAAATGATGAAGACCCTTCTAAAGATCAAGAAAATACTACAGAATTATAAGGGTATGGAAACTACAAAGCAATTTTTGATCTAAGGGCAGTTCTCATAATCAAGTGCATGGGGACATTTCTAAAGGTGCCAAAACAAGATCCTCTCTAAAAAATGAAACCAATTGTGCTTTCATATCCACAATCGAATTAAAAAACATTGAAGAAACACTTAATGACCAAGGTTGAGTGGATGCTATGCAAGAAGAGCTAGATAAACTTGAGAAGAGCAAAATTTGGACACTTGTGGTAAAAGCAAAGGGAAAATCTATCATTGGAACCAAGTGGGAGTTTAGAAACAAGTTAGATTAGGCTGGAAAAGTGGTCAGAAACAAAGCAAGATTGGTTGCACAAGGTTATAATCAACGAGGAAACTGATTATGATGAGACCTTTGCACTAGTAGCAAGGTTGGAAGGCATTAGAATACTACCTACTTCTGCAACTCTCAAGGGATTCACTTTATACCAAATGGAAGTGAAGTTTACCTTCTTAAATGGATTTCTTTCTAATGAATTTTATGTAAGGCAACATCTAAGATTTGAGAGAAACCTTCCCAACCATGTTTTCAAGCTAACAAAACCACTTTATGGTCTCAAACAAGCTCCTAGAGTTTGGTATGAGAGATTAAGTATTTTCTTGTATAAGAATGGGTTCAAGAGAGTTTTTCAAGCTTTTGTAGAGTGAGTTTGAGATAAGCATGATGGGAGAATTAAAGTTCTTTCTAGGACTTCGAATCAAACAACATAAAGAGGGAACCTTGATCCATCAAGAAAAATACAATAAGGAACTATTAAAAAGGTTCAACATAGATCAAGCCAAGCCTATAAGTACTCCCAGTCATCCTTCTCAAGCCACTGATGCTAATGAGAATAGTAAGAAGGTTTTAGAAAGTAATTATAGGGGTATTATTGGTCCACTCCTTTACCTTACAGCTAGTAACACTGACATTCAATTAAGTATGGGTATTTATGCTAGATTTTAATCTAACAAAAAATAATCACACTTAAATGCTGTCAAGAGAATCTTAAGATATTTAATAGGTACTACTAATCTTGATCTTTAGCATGATGAAGGTACTTCTAGTGAGATTATTGGTTTCTATGATGCTGATTTTGCTGGAGATAAAGTTGATCGAAAGAGCACAAGTGGTACTATTACTTCTTTGGAGATTGTCTCATCATATGGTCTTGTAAGAAGCAAAACACAATTGCTCTTTCAACAACAAAAGTTGAATATGTTGCAGCTACAAATTGCTGCACCTAAATGTTGTGGATCAAAAACCAACTAGAAGATTATCACCAAAGGTACTCTAAAATCCTTATCCTATGTGATAACACTAGTGTTATAAATCTTCCTATGAACCAAATTCAGCACTCTAGATCAAAACCTATTGATATAAAATATCATGTTCAGAAAGGTGGTGTTGAGCTAAGTTTGTGAATGCAAATGATCAAGTCTCTAAATATTCACGAAACCATTAGTTGAAGATCATTTTTGTTACCTAAAAAAGTTTTTTTGAAAAACTTGCATTTCATGCATGCATCATACTTTATGGAGTCCCCAAGGGACTTTGAATTGAAGCCTTTCAAGGAAGATTGCCAAATCAAGTTCAAAAACTAATTTCCAAGTTCATAAACTAGTTTGCAAGTTCAAAAAGTGAGTCAAAGGCTTAGAAACGTCTTCAAATGCTACAATATGGGTTTAGAAAAGGTTTAGACTTCATAAAATAGTTTAAAGGTTCAAAAACTACTTCCAAGTTCTGATACCACTTTTGGTTTCTAAAAGTTCATATACCACTTTAGTTTCTAAAATGACATTATAGTAGGAGCTTACTATGTTTGATTTCTCTCCCACTATGTGTAGTTATGCCTTGCTAATTCCAAAATACTTCCATACTCCATAACCCTTATCTCACCTATTAAACCCTATTTAAACTCTTCATATCTAACCTTAAACACTTATACCATAACTGCTTCATCTTTTACCCCAAATCCTTACTCTCTCAATCTTCTTCTAGCCCAAACACTTCACCCAGATCTTCCTCTTGCTTAGAATGCATGGCTGAAGGAAAGCAACTTCAACTCACTCACAAAAGAGAGGCTTTCACATGTACAATTATCCCATTATGTAGAAGTTCTATGCGACAACTTTTCTCACAAAAAAGTTGCTCTAGGGAAAACATTAAGAAGGGAGCTTATGGATCAAGTTCATATTGTAAAGGAAGTTTTGTCATTTCAAGGATAGGAAGACTTTCTAGAAATATCATAAACGGTGTTAGCTTTCTACTCCTAGCTCGAAGGCACTTCAGAAACTCCTTGAAATCAATGATCAGAAACTAAGCCATTGATGTAGGGCCTCCTGGTTTAGCAAGAATCACCAATGCGCCATATGAAGGAATCATGTGGTTTGTAACACCCCAAAAAAATTTTTTTAATGCAAATTCACCAAAATGCCCTCGAAAATTTTTGCATGAGATTTGAGGTAAGACAAACCTTAGTAAGGAATTTTAACATTAAGGTAACATTATATGAGGCTTGGATAGAAATTTGTGAGAAAATCATATATCCCAGTTTTCGTGTGCAAAATGACCAAATTGCCCCTAAGGTCATTTTTTGCCTGAAATTGAAGATAGCCAATCCCTATCATAAAGGGTTAGTTTTATGTTCGAAGGGAATTATTTGTGATATGTTGATGTTAAGCTAAAAGTCTCAACTCCGATTTTTTTTACCATACGTAAAATTACCAAATTACCCCTACGATAATTTAACACAAGATTAAACAATGTTTGAACCCTTATCACTTGAGAAGCCTAAAATGTTTGTACTATGTAATATGGAAAGTTCAGGTAATTCAGAGTTTTATCTGAAATTACCTTTTTACCCCTAGTTGGTGCTTAATGAGTTCACTTAAGTAATTTAGGCAATGTTAGACTTTAATTCTTTTGAATTGATTTCATTTATTAATCTTGGGTTAAAAATAATTGCTTGAGGTTAAAAATAATTACTTGAGGTAATTAGAGCCTAAGAATTGTTTAGGAAAATTTAATTTCTTTGCTTAATTACAAGTGTAACACCCTCCTAATTACCATGTTCTACTTGAGTATTAAAATAGTAATTAATAGAGTATTACTTACGTTCATAATCTATACTAGTCGAAATACAATGTAGTAAGGTAATTTAAACGTATATGGTGGAAAGCTCGAATTTACATATATGAACATCATTTCTAAGTTTACAACAAGTATATCATACTAGTACACAAACTAGTTAACTCCTAAACTAGTCCGAACCTAGTGTACAAAAGAACCACCCACCATTTACTCTATCCTATTCAAAGTCGAAGCCTAACAAAATCTTATATGTAACATCCTCCCAAGTACAACATCATTCTTAAGTCATGACATCATACTCTAGGAGTTGTTACTTATGAATTAGCGACCTTTCTTAAATATCTATAGCAAGTTCGGTTAATGTAATAACTAAGCATAATTCTATTAACATGTATAACAAAGAAACATAACATTTATCGGATACATAGCTAAGTACAAAAGGAAGCACTTCTAAAAGCTTTAATAAAATACGTTCTCTATTACATTTACTTACATATATCTCCAACTATATATAGTAAAGTAAAACATCAACTACTATATCCCGCC
>JAMLFY010000018.1:2774375-2799375 GCA_030441495.1 Dalbergia oliveri
GTTATTACTTCTCTTTAAATTCATTTATAAAATACTTAGCAAAAATACGGGTAATTTTTTTTTTAAAGGAGACATGTAAAACAAAGTGCGAGCCTTTGCGTGTAACATATAAATGACGTGAAGCGGAAGGATTCATAAAACATACAGAACATAAACATAAAAGAACACATCCATCATGAAAACATTCCTCATCATATTCATTAACATAGTTTAGTACAATACTAAGAAATATAACAGAAGCATAAAGTCTTACCCATACTAGTGGGAGAGCTTGTAATACAATGATATCAGATGATAACAAATACATGAAACAACCCCCAAAGATAAATACCCAACTAAGACTCTCCCTCCTCGAGCCATGGATGACGCTCCTACCCATCCCTCCTGGTACATATCCAATGAACTGCAAGCTCCTCGGATGCGTGAAGGTGGAAGGATGGGCGAGCATGCCACGATGAGGCGCATCTCGGACGTCGTGCTAACCTCCTCGCTCGTCACCGTCTCCTCGCTACCCATCCCAATATCCATGGGTACGGGGGGCGGAACCCTCCGAGAAAGGATGAGAAGGAGGATCCTCTGATGGCCGGTCTCCGAACGTCTCGGGCGAGGCACATACTGGGTAACCTTGCACCGCAAGATGCCGACGGGCGCGATTCTGCTCGTCTCGGGTCGCGTCCTCTCAAAAATCATGTCGTCGCCAAAGGGGGAGGTCGGGGTGAATGTGGCTGGACTGGAAAGGCAACGGGCGTCCCACATATGCAAAAATACGTATAGCACAACGACCCTCAAAGTGGTAAGGCTGATGGTCGGATCGTAGTGCACTCCCACACGGGTGCGTCAACAAAAATCACGAACGACGCCATCGATGTCTAAAGACGTAACGGAAAGAAATAGAGAGAGAGGGTGAGAATCTTGCTAAAGAATCTCAGGAGGAAATCCTCTATCCTAGTGTCATCGTTTACGTCCCAGGAACCTTGGGTTTATTATGAAAAGGTTAAGCATGCATAAGTTCATTATGAGGTTTTCACAAAGGTATTTATCCAAGGTCCATGTCTTTTATAATGATTCTTAATACATGTATGCAACATAATAGTCCATGGATGCATGGCAGTACTTTAGGTAAATCAAACAATTATCAATCAACATATAAGTGGCATGTAACCTTTCTCTTGAACATCTTTCCTTTTCTCATACTTGTGACACCAATAATATAGTAACCGCACCCTTAAACTAGGCTATGAGCTCATACCTTAACTAGTCGTCACTAGTTCTTACTTATCCTCTTGATAAGCGAATCATAAACATAATCATCATAATCCCGACTCCAGAGAGTACGGGTAGGGGGCCTAAGGATCACCCATCATGGGACTTTTTCCTTCTTCGAAACGCATCGACTGGTTAAGACCAACGACTTTGTCCGCTTTGGCAGGCTAATGTCTATGCCCTCACGGTTTTACCTTCTCCTCACCGCAGGAGAAGTACGTCTCGGTGTGTCACCTTAAACATCATATACTTTCATTCTTCGAAACGCATCGACTGGTTAAGACCAGCGACTTTGTCCGCTTCGGATGGCTCGACGTCCATACCCCCACGGGTTTACTTTCTCCTCAGGAGCAGGAGAAATGCGTCTCGGCATATAACTTTAAACTTCATATTTCTCAAAAACTTTCTTTTTGTCCCTCAAATTTGACGGAAATTCGAGGCGTAAAACTTCACCACGAATTTCCTCAAATTGAGTCTTGCCACATAACTTACATAATGCATGTTATCTCACAAAATCCTCCATCAAGAAAACTTTTCAATCATGACAACATACTTTCTCTAATTCATTTCTATCACATAGCCTCATGCATTATGCTCATAATATACCGAACATCACAACGCATATCACAAATCCATATATTCTCATACTCATGATATTAACACATTCATTCATATCACAAGCATACTCACTTGGTCTCATTCTCACATCACACTTCCTATCTCATATTGTCTTATGCTTTGGCCCTTACGGGTCTTAAACTTAAGTTCCAATCATTCTAATGCTCATAGTACATCTTTATTCCATTTAAGGGATCATTACTTATAATTCTTACTAAGATTTAGGCACACTTAAAATTCCAAACAGCATTATGTAGTTTGGGCAGGAAAAATATCATATACTTATCGGGCTCTAGAATCTCCGTCGTGACCATTTTTAAGATCCGTCTTCGCCTAAGGCTTCATAATCAATCCCTAAAACCAATTATGAGGGATTCCTAGGCATGTTTACTAAGTTATAATTCACTTTCCTCAATTTAACTTTGCTGGACAGAATCACATTTTGCCATGTCTAAGTGTGCTAGAATTCCTATTTTAAGTCCTTATCATCACCTTAAGCTTAGTAATTAATACCTAATCATTTATGAAAGGTTTTTATGCATATCCTACTGATTATGAACCATTTACACTTGAATTAATTATGCTGGAACAGTTTTGCAAATTTGTGCATTAAGGTGTTCTAGAATTCTCATTCTTGATCCTTTTAAGTTACTTATTCTTTTCTAACTTCTCTAAATTGATCCTCCCTTCACTCAAACATGATTTTACACATTTTAACACCTTAGAACAACATTTGTACAGCAGCCAATCATGAAGGGCAGAACCGAAATCATAAGCCCATAAAATCACATAATCTTGTGAATTAAAATGCATACAAGTTACTAGTTTTCTCTTGGAATAATTCTAGGGATTCAAAACTCTTTTAGAACTCAAATCCTTTCATTAAAATCATGCCTTTACACATAAGGTCAGTAGCTAAATTAACTTGCTTGCAAAGTAGTTTTAAAGTATATAATTTTATGCATAATGTTGCTTAGGTGCTCCTAAGCTTGGAAAAATTACAAAACACAAGGCTGAAATGACTTCTTTAAGAATGCCAATATTTTCTTGAAAACCTTACATAGGATACTTGGGCAAGCCTTTGAGCTCTAGATTATTAAAGTGATGACATAAACTTAAACATGCTATGCACCTCATTTTATTCTTCATTAGAAAATAAAGTGAAGACATGAAGTAAACATGAGATGCACCTTTTTATTATCTTCAGAGTTTAAGTGATGGCATAAAATTTAAACATCCTAGACAAGAAAGTAAACATGAGATGCAAGGTTCAATTCTTTATTTTAGTGCTCTAGGCCTCTTGAGGTGTTTACCCCAAATCAACAATCAACTTTAAGGTTGAAATAGGTAGGCTTTGAGATTTATTAAGTGATGATGCACATTCTTGTTTTAATCTTTAAGTTGCTTAGTGATGGCTTGAAAATAAACATGCTATGCAAAGCATAAAAGTAAACATGAATGCAACTCCTTTTTAATCTTAACTAGAGCTCTTACAAGACTTTAAAGGAACATAAAAACCTCAACCCATTATGTATCATAAGGTGAGCTTTAGAGTTCTTAGCATCAAGACACCAAGGAAGTCTTATGTTCTTCGAACACCATCATCAAGCTCAAGGAAACGATTTTTCAAGAGACAACCTTTTAAACAAACATAAAAGGGCTACCTTAACATTTTTAGCAAACTTTGTTCAAGAGAGGAAAGGAAAAACCGAAACCATTGAAGAAAAAGAAATAAAAACCAAAGCTTGAACAAGGCAAAAAGGAAAAATGAAACCTTAGAGGAATGAAGGCCAAAACTTTGAACTAGGAAAAACCAAGGAGGAACCGGAATCATAAAGGAAAGGAAATGAAAAACCAAAACTTTGAACTTGCAAAGAAAAGGAAAAAAAAAAAAGTTTGTATATGGTCCTAGACCAAGATCCAAGCTTTAGAGGTTTCTCTCATGGCAAACACCAAACTATCTCCATGAGACCTCATCATCAAGCTAAAGATTGGTTTGTAAAATGGCCTCATGGCCGAAAATACAAAGGGAAGAAAAAGAGTTTGAAACCAAGAGAAAACTAGAAACTTTTCTCAAAGAAAGTAAAGAAAACTTGAAAGAAAACCCCTACCAAGTGAAATCTTGAAAGCTTTGAAAGAAAGCTTGAGTTTGCAAGGAAATGAGAAGACAAAATCTTCTCTTGGTGAGCAACAAGGATTCGGCCTCAGGGGCATTTTGGTCATTTGCACTCAATCCAGGAAAATCAAGGTATTACATTCTCTGGTTGAGAAAGATTTTTATTGGAACTTGGTAGTTGTTGAGAACCAGATGTAGGCAGGCTTGGCCAAACTAGTATAAAAACTTCTATTCACTATCTTCTTCTCCTTTATCTATCTTTCTTTTCCTCCTGACTACTATTTTGTGTTTTTTGAAAAAAGTTTCCTTTACATGTTTTTATTGAATATCTCATGTAATACCCTAATAAAATCGAACCATGCTTAAGTCATGTTTCATTCTTATTTGTTATTACTTCTTGTTCTGTGTTCCTCTTTGAAATTACTATTACATGAAATTAATGGAATTTTTTTTTTCAAAACCACATATTCACAATCAAGCCTATACGTGAATTGGAAGTTACGTATATCAATTCTAAATGATTTTATCGGTCAAATCTCTTAGCGGAAAATCACAAATACATAATATAACTAGCACACTTTAATATTAATGATAAGTACAATACACAAGTGGTTCAAGGGGATGGGTATTCCCACCCTTAATACAACTCTTAATAAGACAACAAAACAAAGTACAACATTTAATACATCAAGGCTCCAAGGAAACACTACTAATATGGAAACATACCTAAACTTCATTATAACTAGGTAGCAAGGCGTGAATAATAAGGCGGTGGCAGCACGGTGGATGATTCCATTACTCATATGGTATGGTGGGTACGGAAAGGACTCCTAACAACAGGCCGAGGTACGAGGGGGTGCGCTATCATTGGATAGGTACTCCATCAACAACTGGGTGACTAGAGGTGTCATTGTATAGGTCATAGTTTGATATAGGTATCACGTCAGGAACAGGACCCGACTCGTAAGACGGCATCTCCAAGTTGTGCCAACCATCCTCCTCAAAGTTGTCGTGCCAGTTGTCAAAGTCTTCTCCTATCAATTCTTCCTCTTCTTCCATAGGGTCTTCCTCTAGGTCTTCTTCCTCATCAGCATCATCCTGGTTAGGCTCCGAAGGATCATCTAAAGAGGCTCAATGTCCATAGGCACCTAAAGGATCTCTACCTCAGAGTCAGAAGATAGCATTACCATGGGTATGTGACATGGAAGTGCTATGAGGATCTACACGTTAGAAAGTTAGAAATGATGTGGACCTGCTAGATGAGTTCTGGTGGTTCTGCATTTGCTACTAGGGCTACCTTGATAACACAAACTCCTTAGGAAAGAGGCCCTACCTCCCGGGTTGAATCAAGAAGTCAAGGCTGTGGGGACAAACCATCGTTGAATGCGTTCAAATATAGAAATGACACAGTTGAAGGTGTGATAAATCATAGATTTCTCAATAGACAATTTTTAATCTTATCATGAGTATCATTGTGTACATCTCTAGGCCACTTTGGTTTTATTAATTGAATGAAAACATGGGCAATTAAGATTTCATTATGCTTTACTTTCGAAAATGTTCAAATCCCGAAGTGACATGTCTTTTAAAATCTTTCATTAACAAGGATAATAAATTTATACAATATCATAATCATAGCAATTACTTAACTAAATACACAAATGTAACAATGCATGCATTTTTTAACTTGCTTCGTTCTTCACTCACAGTGCACCAACACCAATATCTTAATCCACCTCCGTAGGTAATAAGGTAATTGTGGCTATTACCACAACTTGTTCCTGAGAAAATCTCAACGGATGGGGTGAGGGGTTAAGTAGAGAGCTTCTCCCATTACTTTTATTCATAATCATATGCAATTCTTCTTGACATTCAACATTTTTCATATGAATTATCATGGTAATGTATTATCATTCAATACAATAAATACTATGGTCATTATTCAAGTCATATAAGGCATAACATTCACGTCATAGATATAGCACTTTGAAGCATTCATGCATATAATGAATCATTCACGATCATTCATAACATTTCATACACGTTCAAGATCATAGGTCATAGTCATGCATTATGTGTGTCTCAAGTCATTAAGTCTTATTTAATTAAAATATAAGCTTATAGGTCAAGGGTTAAGTTCTCTTAGTCATTTATGAGTGAAAATTCTTAATTATGTGTAATTATGGATTATATACCTTTATTATATTTATATTAATTTGATAAGTTTTATTTAAATAATTCATTAACCCTCTTGAAAATGGTAATTACATATTTGCCCTTGAAAGTGCTACTTTTGGCTTGTTAGAGTTTTACAGCTTATTACCAATTTTGGCATGTCTGAATGAAAAATTAATTTCTCCCTCTACACTTACTCTCTCAAGAAAATAAAAATATTGTCAAATTCTTGACTTAAAAAAATTTCTCTGAAAGTGAATTTGCAGAAAGATTCCAAGTGAAATGTCTTTTATACCCTTACAAAGTTACCCTATTAGTGTTGAAAAGTTTAAACCATAACTTACTTTGTGATTTTGGAACAACATGAACGTTTCTAGTGTATGTATTTTATATATCTGTGTTCCTTAGGATCTTATCTTTCCAACAACACCAATTTCACACGTTTTACATATTTGTGGAAAGAGAAAACCTTAGTTTAGTGCTAAGGGGTCAGATAGCATCTTCAATAAAAAGGCTGAACTTTGAAAAATTATATCTTTCTCTAGAAAATGAATTTTTCTATGCTTTATTTTGGAGAATGTTTCGTAAAAGGTTAAATTTTAGATATAGTTTTTACAAAGGTTTAAATGACATGATTTTTAAATGTGACACGTTTTTGTGCACCTATCTCAGGCAGAAATGTTTTTCACGTGTGTGTGTGTGTGTGTGTGTGTATGCTTGCTTCTTTTCAATTTAGATAATGGATTCGCATTATTTTCAACATGGTCAGCATATATGTACATCAATATACAGACTTTGTATATACTAATTGTAACACCCTAATATTTAACCCAACATGCCTAGGACATATTAAGATTAATTATTAGTTATTACTTCCTTTTTAAACTCATTTGTAAAATTACTTAGCGAAAAATAGGTAATTTTTTTTTAAATATGTAAAACAAAATGCGAGCCATCGTATACTACATAAGCGAAACGTAAAGCGAAAGAGAAAATAAATCATACAATACAAAAGCAATAAAAAACACCTCAATCATAGGAACAACCATCATAATATTAAATATCATAGTTTAATACAACGACTGAAATATAAAAGGGCATAAAGCCATACCCATGTAAATGGGCAAAGCTTGCAGTACATGAAATATAAAGTAGAAAGGTACATAAACAGAAAACATAAAACAACACGTACATGGAAACCTTGAAAGATCAAACCCAAACCATGGCTACTCCTCCCTCAAACTCCTGATGACGTGATCCTCGTCCCTCGAAGGTATATACCCAATGAACCTGTGTAAGCTCCTCGGGTGTGTACAAGCAGAAGGTGGGCGGACATGACCTCCTCGACATAGGCGCATCTTCAGCATCGAGCTAGCCTCCGTTGCGTTGTAAGTGCCTCTCTCCGATGTCCATGGGAACTGTAGGGGCAGGTGCCTCTGAATAGATATGGGTAGGGGAATCCTCTGAGGATCAGTCTTCGAACGCCTGGCGAGGGTCATACTCGGGGTAGTCGTGCACCGCCGAACCCAAAGGTTGGCACGACAATCTGCTCGCGAGGGCGAGTCTTGTCGAAATCAGGTCGTCGCTAAAAGGTGAGGTGGAAGTGAAGCAAAAGCTGGAAGGATGGATGACGGGCGTCCCATATGCGCAAAAATGCAAACAGCACAACGACCCTCAAAATGATATGACTAATGATCTGGATCGTAGTGCATCTCCCATATCGGTGTGTCAACGAAGATCACGAATGATGCCATTTCGGTCTGAAGACGTAACGGAAAAAGAAAAAAGAAGGGTGGGTGAGAATCTTGCTAAAGAATCTCAGTAGGGAAACCTCCTATCCTAATGTCATCGTTAACGTCCCTAGGAACCTTGGGTTTATTGTGAAAAGGTTAAACATGCAAAGGTTCATTATGAGGTTTTCATAAAAGTAATTATCCAAGGTCTGTATCTTTTATGATGAATCTTAATGCATGTATGCAGCATAGCAAAACATGAATGCATGGCAATACTTTATGCAGCAAACCAATAAAACATCTCATCAATAATTAATTCTCATATAAATGGCATGTAATTCCTCTTGATCAACCTCTCTCTTTCATAAGCAAAATGCTTCACATCTTTCTCATTTCTCAAACTTGTGACATCATGGTATTTTAAAAATAGTAACCAACCCCTAATACTACGCTATGAGCTTATACCTTAACTAGTTGTCACTAGTTCTTACTTATCCTCTGATAAGCGTATCATAATCATAAAAATAATAATCCTAACTCCAAGAAGTACGGGCAGGGAACCTAAGGATTACCCATCATGGGACCTTTTCCTTCTCGAAACACATCAACTGGTTAAGACCAATGACTTTGTCTGCTTTGGTAGGCTAATGTCGATGCCCTCACGGTTTTACCTTCTCCTCACCATAGCAGGAGAAGTACGTCTCAGCCTGCGAAACGCATCATCTGGTTAGAACCAAGTGACATTGTTCGCTTCAGTATGGCTCCACGACCATACCCCCGGGTTTCCTTTCTTTACCGTAGCAGAGAAATGCGTCTTGGCATGTCACATATAAAATCTTTCTTTTCAAACTTTCTTTAAAGTCCCTCAAATTTGATGGAAATTCGGAGCATAACGACTCACCCGAATTTCCCAAATTAAGTCATGCCACATAACTCAATAACACGTTGTTCTTATGCAATTCCTTAATCAAGTAAATCTTTCAATCTCAGAAACATATTTTCCCATATCATTCATGTCTCATATTCTCATGCATCGTAATCACATCATTCCACTTTATCAAAAACATCAAGTCATACATTCACACATCCTCATACTCAAGGCATGTAATATATTCCCATACATCATAGATATACTCACTTGAACTCATTCTCACATCATACCTCCTATCTCATGGTGTTTTATGCTTTGGCCCTTACGGGTCTTAAACTTGTGTTCTAATTATCCTAACATTCATTATGGATCTTTGTTTCACCTAAGGGATCATTACCTATAATTTCCTCCAATGTTTATACTTATTAACATAACCAAACAGCATTACATCACTTTGGGCAGAAAATTATCATATGATTATGGGTTCTATAATCCTCGTCTGTGACCCTTTCTAAGTTCCGTCTTCGCCTAAGACTCCATATTCAACTCCTAAACTAATTATGAGGGATTCCTACACATATCCACTAATTATAAACCATTTTTCTTAAGTCCAATTATGCTGGAACAAAATTTACAATTTGTGCATCTACATGTTCTAGAATCCTCATTTTAAGTCCTTTCTAGTTACTTGTTCTTTCCTAACTTCTCTAAATCATCCCTTGCTTCACTCAAACATAATTTTACACATTTTATCACCACAAAACAGAATTTATACAGTGGCCAAGTACACAAGGCAGAATCCAAAAGGCAAGCATCATATAATCACATAGATTCATGATTTAATAGCATATAAGTTACTAGTTTTCTCTTGGAATCATTTTAGGAACTCAAAACTCCTTTAGAAACCAATTTACCTCATCAATACCATGAAAACACAAGTGAGGTCAGTAGCTAAATTATTTAGTTCATAAAATAGTTTTACAAACAAAATCTTGTTTATAACATTCTTTAAATACACCTAAGCTTAGAAAAATTTCAAGACATAGGCTATGGGCACTTATGATTAGATGAACTCATCTCAAGTCCATCATCATCATCACAAGGCCGAAATGGCTTCCTTGGGATGCCTCCATTTTCTAAAACTTTACTTGTGATACTTGGGCAAGACTTTAGCTCTAGGATATTTAAGTGATGACATAAACTTAAACATGCTATGCACTGTTTTACTCTTCATTATAAAGTAAAGTGAAAGCATAAAATAAATATGAGATGCAACCTCATTATTATCTTTAAAGATTAAGTGATGACTTGAAATATAAACATGAAATGCAAGTTTGGAAATTTAAACATGATAATGCAAGTTCATTTAGTTGTTCTTGAGAGCTTATGTAACACCCCAATTTTTACTATCATTATCAAATTACCCTAAGTAATTCTTATATAAAATTCAAGACCGAACAATCCTCAAATAAGGAATATAACATTAGAAAAGAGGTTATGAGCAATTCGTGCAAGAGTTGCAATCCGATTTTCTATATGTAAAATGACCAAAATGCCCTGAGGTTATTTTAAAATGAGGATCGTGGGCCCTACCCATCCTCAAGGGGATGTTTTGATGATAATAAGGGATTGTTTGTGTTATGTGTGTTAATAGAGGAGAAGAATCCTCATTTTGAGTTCCAACGCGCGAAATGACCAAAACACCCATGCGGTTTTTTAACTCCAATTTGCGTGCCGAGTTAAAAACCTCACTAAAATGTTTTAAAACATGTTTTTAAGTTATGATTGTCCATTAGTTAAGCTCAGGTGGCCGGGCTTTTAGCGAAATGACCATTTTGCCCCTCTCTTTTTTGCAAATTTTGAGATTTTCGATTCGTCTAATGAAACCTAAGCAATATTAGGCTCAAATTAAAGCTTATTAAATTCTAATTGTTAATCTAGAGTCAAAATTATTTATTTAGATTGATTAGAACCCAAAATTGCTTAAAAACACTCAAATTGCTTACTAATTCACTTAAGCCCTTAATCGTAAATTCTTTAATTTGCAAGAATACCTTACCTACACCTAAATAATACATGGAACACACAAATTCCTCTTCCATGGGCTGTAATGGACAAAATTATTGGTCCATAATGCATCAGAAAATTTGTCAAAGAATGCACAAAAACCAAGGTATGAAAGCAAGGAAACATGAAAACATGATTCCATGTTTTAAGCCACCAAACAAGATGATTTTTCTTCCTTGTTTCCTCCTCAAATTTGGTCAGACTTTCCTCCTTTTCTTGTCCATTTATGAGCTTCAAAATCTTCTATAAATAGGCATACTTGAGGAGTGTTAGAAGCCTTGAATCATAGTTACACATTTCTAGTTTTTCGCTTAAAAGCTCTCATTCTTTCCTCCCTTGGCCGAAACCTTACCATTCAGCTTTTCAAGGAGATTTTCTTTCATTTCATTCAAAGAAACCAAGTTCTCTTCCTTTCCTTCAAAACAAATTAGGTAGGGAGTTATCTTTAAGCTTATTTCTATGCTTTGCTAAGTGTTGTTCTTGGTTCAAAATGATGATTTCATGGACTTTCTCTAGCTTTTCCATTCGGTTTTCTTCTTTCTTTTCCTTTGAACATTTCGGCCATAAGGCCTATATGGGAATATGATGATAGCTTGATGATGAGGACCTTGAGTGTTGGTTGTAAATCCATCACAAGTTAGGCCTCTAAAGCTTGAAAATTCCACTTGATGCAAAACTTTAAAGAATGATGTTTTTATGATGCAAAAATAAAGATCTTGAGTTTAGAACTTGAAAGATGTATTTTTCACTTTGTCTTGCTAAGATATATTGGGTTGAATTTATATTTCTCTAAAGTCTTGGAGGAGCTCTAGTAAAGAAATAAAATGAACTTGCATCCATGTTTAAGTTTATGCCTTGCATAACCATGTTTACTTTCTATGTCATCACTAAGTTCTCAAGAATGAATAAATGAACTTGCATTCTCATGTTTAAATTTCCAAGCTTGCATTTCATGTTTATGTTTCAAGTTGTCACTTAATCTCTAAAGATGATAAAAGGTTGCATCTCATATTTATTTTATGCTCTCACTTTATTTTATAATGGCTAAAAGAATCAACGCATGACATGTTTATTATTATGTCATCACCTAAGAATCCTAGAGCCCAAAGACTTGCCCAAGTATCACAAGCAAAGAAATAAGGTTCTTGGAACCATAATAATAAGAACTTTAAAACTCACTTTCAATTTCCTTAAGATTATTGGAGTCAAAGAATTCATTCTTTAAGAAGTCTTGAGTTTGGAGCTTAATAAGATGTAATAAGAATTCTCTCTCTTCTTCAGCGGACTACCGCCTCCCTTCTTATTTTCTTTTATTAAGATTCTCTTCTCTTCACTGGTCCATGTGGACTACCGCCGCTCTAGTTTCTTATTTATTTCAAGCTCTTGCATCATGTTTTATTTCCAAGCTTGCATAATCATATTTATATTTCAAGCAAATCACCTTAATTCGTGAATATAATAATATGTACCTACATCATGTTTAAATTTCAAGTCTTGCATATCATGTTTATAATTCAAAGTTATCACCTTATAAAGACAAGATTAAAATGAGGTTGCATAGCATGTTTATGATTCTAGTTATCACCTAAATCTATAAAGCTCAAGACTTGCTCTTTTTATCTTAAGTGAGAAATTTAATCTTGAAGATTCTTTCAATATATAAATCGGCCTCATAATTAAGGTAGGCCCAAAGTGCTTTTAAATAGCTACTGATTTAGTCCTATAATTTCTTTCAAGATTAACAAAAAGCATTAGTTTCTAAAAGAGTTTTAAGGCTTTGCAAAGATTTTACGGGAAACTAGTATCTTACATGTACTTAAAATGTGATTTTAAGCAATTATGTGAGGTTCATGATTCAGCCACTGATCTAAGTTTAGTACTATTTTATGATGATGGTTTAATATGTTTGAAGTTGTGATAATCATGGTTTATTGCTGAGGGAATGATTCTATGCATGTTAGAAATAAAACTAGCTTCCAGAAAAACCATAAAAGCAAGATTTCTAGAACTTCAGAAAATGAAATTTATGCGTTCTGTCAGAACCTTTAGCAGCCTAAGAACCAGGTTCTATTATGTTTAGATAAGGGAGAATGATTCATAATTGGTTTAGTAATTAATTTTAGCACCATAAGGAAAGCCGGTAATGAGAAAGGGTTAAAAATGCAACTTCTAGCACACCGTGAAGCCTTAAATATAACTTGCTGCCTATGCTGTCCCATATAGTTTAATAATGTTCTTAAGGCTTATAATTAATGGTAATGATGATAATGAATGCTTTAGATGCATGATTAATTAGTTTGATAATTGAGGTTACCCGATTCTAAAGTTTCGGTTGTTTAAGACGTTTTTTTAGTAAGAATTTATGATGATGGTTCTTTGAAGTTTGAAATGATAAGTCTATGTAGTGAATTGATGCTTATTAAGTATTTGATATCATTGAATGATTCCCTGGATTGCATGTTATAGTTGCTGTTGCAAACAATGAGAATGTTTATGCATCCTGATGATTATGAATTGAGAGTTGTATTATGATATAACATGCAAAGATTTAATGGTGACTTAAAATGATCCTTTGGACCCATCAGACTATAGGTGGTGAAAAGGTGATTCTTGCCCCTAAACCGTTCTCTCAAAAGGGTAGAGTTGGGATTTTAACTTATCAAAAGGGATAAGTATATGCTAGTGACGACTAGTAAGGTATGAGCTCATAACCTAGATTACTCCCAAAAGGGTGGAGTATAGGGTGGCCCAGGAAAATGATGATGAAAGTAACTTTAAGTCACCTAAGAAACTAAGTAAATGCATTATGTGAATATGATGTTCTGCTATGCATAGTATTATGAAATGATGATGAGGAATATGATGTGATTTTATGCATAACTATGTTATTATATATGAAAGGAAAAGTTCATTATAAACATGACATGCTAAGTTTATGATGCATTATAAGACGCATGATTAAAAGGACGAACCTCGGTAAAGTATATTTTCGAACTTAATAAATCAATCTTAGCATGCTCACTATTTCATAATAACCCCGAGGTTCCTGAGGACGATGATGATGACACGATGCATATGAGGTGAATACCCTCCTAGATTCTTTTATAAGTTTCTCACTCCCTCTTTTTCTTTCCATCTCGTCTTCAGAAAGTGATGGTGATGTTCGTATTCCCTTGATACTCTCACCTGGTAGATGTACTTGATCTGGTGAAGCGCTTATTATCCTTGAGGAATGTATCGCTAAACTTTGCATGAGCTTGGATATCTATTCCTATCTTTGAAGTGTTATTAGCAGGTGCCGTTAATGGATATTTTTCCATCCGTATACTATTTATGTTGGTTTGATTGCCTACACCTAGCTTAACTCTTTGGTAGGAAAAATATCTATGTATTAAGTAATTATGGATGTTATATGATGAAGCCAATGTGATGTGATGTGATGTATTTAAATTTTAATATGTCTTTTTATATTCGCTAAATCGTTCACGTTATGCGCGGCTCACGTTTTCAATTATGTTTAAAAAAAATGGCTCGTAATTTCACTAAGTATTTTCAAAATATGATTAAAGAGCTGAAGCAAAGAGTAAAGTCTAGTAATTAATCAATACAACCTAGGTGTATTGGGTTAATTATTAGGGTGTTAGATTTTGGTATCAGAGTTTCGTTCCATGGAGCCTAAGGATTGGACTGGCTATGCTTCTAAAGCATAATACATTAGAAATGTCATTACTGTAGATGTGTACGAGTAGGATAAGGTTGAGGATTAGTGATGCATGGCGACGTATGTTGCACGTGCCATGGTAACTTGCTCACTTTGCATGGAATATTGAGCCTGATCACCTCATGTTGCCTGTTTTGTGTGTATACCAATGGCACGTCGAAACAACTAAGAGCGACACAGTGTAACGCCATTTCCTGTTAGAGTACAAATGACCAAAATGCCCTGAGGTCATTTCACCCGAAAATTCAAGGGCAGTTGCCCGGAACCCTCGAATGGGTGAACTCGATGTTTGAAGGGGATTATGCTGTTATGAATGATATCCGAGGAGGGAACCTCGTTTTCTAAACTTCGAAAATGACCAAAATACCCTGCTGTCTACACGGGTAAAAGATGCCGTTTGAGCCAGAACTTCCAGGAAGTTTAGAATGATGTTTATGAGCAAGGTTTGAAGTTTAGTTGAGCCAGGAAGGTCCAGGCAGGTTTTAGTGTAAAATTACCATTTTGCCCCTAGAACAGTGTACAGCCGCCTAATGAAGCAATTAGCCGAACCTAAGCGATATTAGGCTTAATCGAAGATTAATTTATTTCGATAATTAATCTAGAGTCAAAATGATTTATTAAGGTTAATTAGAACCTAAGATTGCTTAGATAAACTCTAACGGTATTCTTTAAATTCAAGATTTCTAGTCATGGAATCTTGAATAGTATTTTCTCTCTCTTTCCTTAAATTAAGGAATTGAGCCATACCTCATTTGACCAAAAGAATTATTTTAAATTACTAATCTAATGAGATCACCCTCCTAATCAAGTCTTGAACCACCTCAATTAACCATTTTCTCACCTAAACGCTTGCTTACAAACTCCTAATCAAAAAGCCTAATCATAGAAACACTTAAACACATCCTTAAACCACAATTACATGAACAAAAATCCCTTCCCCTTGGCTGATGAGGAGGCCGAAAATCTGTCTCCAAATGGTGCCACATGTTGAGTTGTGATGCACTCCAAGCCCATGCCTTAGGCCATACCTTGCCCATGCTTCCAACCATGCTTGCCATGCCTAAGCCCATACCTTTGTAAGAGATATTTCCTCCTCTCCTCCTCCAAAAGGCCGCCGGTTCCCCCCCCATTTCAGCCTCCATATTGCAAGTTTTTTATAAATACCAAGCCTTGATGAACCTTGTCACACTTTGGTTCACTTGGTAAGTTCACACTTCTTGCAAATTCTCTCATTCCTCTCAAACTCCCTCAACTTGGCTGATTTCTTCCTCAAGACTCCAAAAGGATTTCCTTCTCCTTCCATCTAGAAAACAAAGCTTTCTTACATCTCTTCAAGACTTCTTAAGGTAGGGGTTAAGTTTTGATGATTTTTGTTTGTGTTCTTCAAGAAAGTTCTAGTTTTTCTCTTGGTTTTCAAACTCCTTTTCCTCCCTTTCTTTTTCGGCCAAGAGGCCTTCTTACAAAAAGAATGTGAGCTTGATGATGAGGTTTCAAGATAATGATTTGTTGTTGTCATGTGAGAAACCTCTAAAGCTTGAAACAACTTGGTCTTGGACCATACATGCTTGGATTTCCTTTCTTTTCTTGATTTAAGTTTCGGTTTTCCTCTTCCTCTTTCCTTTAAGGATTTTCAGTTTTTCTTCTATGGATTTGAACAAAGTTTGTAAAATATGTCTAGTAGATCACGAAAGTTTTGTTAAGAAAGTTAATCTCATGATTTCAAAAGCTCTAGGCTTACCCTTGCCAACCTTAAAGTTGGTCGGCCGTTCTAGAATCCGCGCTAGATTGAAGCCTATGAGCAATAAAATAAAGAATATGACTTAGTTCTTGTAGTTTTGTTTAGACAAAGTGATGAACTTTGGGTCCATTTCCTTAAGCTTGATGGTGAGTTCAAACCTTAAGATTTCTCTTGAAGTCTAGGTGCTAAGAACTCTAAAGCTTGCCTTATGATGCATAATGGGTTGAGGTTTATGTTCCTCTAAAAGTCTTGCAAGAGCTCTAGCTAAGACAAAAACAAGATGCATTCATGTTTAAATTTATGTCTTGCATCTCATGTTTATTTTGATGTTATCACTAATTTCACAAGAGTAAATGAATGAACTTGCATTACCATATTTAAATTCCAAGCTTGCATTTCATGTTTATATTTCAAGTCATCACTTAATCCTTAAAGATAATAATGAAGTTGCATCTCATATTTATTTTATGCTCTCACTTTACTTTCTAATGAAGAGTAAAATAAAGTGCATGGCATGTTTAAGATTTTGTCATCACCTAAACACTCTAGAGCTCAAAGACTTGCCCTAAGTATCCTAAAAAGGAAACTCCATTCAAAAAGAAATGGATGAGTTTTGGTATGAACCAACAATGGTTTGATTTTGTAAAATACATGAATGATTTTCAAGGAAATGTTGGAAAACTGTTTTATGAGGTCTAAGAGGTTTAAAATAGTTTGGATGTGTCAAAATCATGTTTTCTCAATTTTAAAGGTTCTGGTAATCGATTACCATGTAATCGATTACCAGAAGGTTTTTCAAGGACTTTGGTTCTGGTAATCGATTACCAGAGGTAGTAATCGATTACTACGGCTTTTCATGCCCAGACCTTTGGAAACCCTGTAATCGATTACTTTATAATGTAATCGATTACCAAATGTTCTTTACTTTCAGAAAGATTAACCTAGTAATCGATTACCATTATGTGTAATCGATTACCTTGTTTTTGAAAACCCAGAATGAATTGAGTTGGTAATCGATTACTAGGAACATGTAATCGATTAGAACACCTTTTGTTTCCAGAACATTCCAAGAGAAAACTAGCAACTTATATGCATTTCAACCCAAGAGATTATGTGATCTTATGGGTTCATGATTTGGTTCTATGTTTGGCTACCTATAAATGCTGTTCTAAGGTGTTAAATGTGTAAAATTATGTTGAGTGAAGCAAGGATCGATTTAGAGAAGCTAGTAAAGAATAAGTAACTAAAAAGGGACTTGAGATGAGAATTCTAGAACACCTTAATACAAAGAAGTGCAAATCTGTTCTAGAATGATTAATTCAGGGATAAATGATTCATAATTAGTAAGACATGTACAAGATCCCTTCATAAATGATTAGGTGCTAATTTCTAAGTATAAGATGATGATAAGAGATCTAAGTGGTTTATAACTTAGAGAACATGCCTAGGAATCCCTCATAATTGATCTAAGAATTAATTATGGAGCTAGCGAAGATGGATCTTAAAAGGGTCGCGAATGGAGATTTTAGAGCCCCTTAAGCAAAATATATAGTTTTGCCCTTTTATGTTGAGTGCTGAGTGGAATCTTGGTGAGTTCAAATTTTAGAGGAAAAGTTTAAGTGCCAACCCCTGAGGGTAATAATAATGCAAATACAAGTTTAAAGCCCCAAGGGGCAAAGCATAAGATACTAAGATAGGTGGACGAGAGAGTATGATTATGATGATGAACCTCGTGCACACGTATGATGATGTGATTATGTTAGTTCCTTGAGCATGAAACTTTATATGCATAATTGATGAATTGTTGTGTTTGAAATGCATAATGTTTCAAAGATATGAATGAAATTGAGAAATATGCTCATGTGAACTAGAAAGTTGTGGCAATGAGAAAGTTCCATGAAAATGATGCATGTGACTGAAATTATGTGGCATGACTCAAATTTGAGGAATTTAGAGGTTTGTTATGCCCCGAATTTCCGATTTGAGGGACAAAAAGAAAGTTTTTGAGAAATATGAAGTTTAAAAGTTATATGCCGAGACGCATTTCTCCTTCTGAGGAGAAAGTAAACCCGTGGGGTATGGACCAACCATACCGAGCGACAAGTCGTTGGCTTAACTAGTCGATGCGTTTCGAAGAAGGAGAAAGTCCCATGATGGGTGATCCTTAGGCCCCCACCCACTTTAGAGTTCGGGATTATGATATTTATGATTCGCTTATCAAGAGGATAAGTAAGAGCTAGTGACGACTAGTTAAGGTATGAGCTCATAGCCTAGCTTAAGGGTGCGGTTACTATATTATTGGTGACACAAGTATGAGAAAGGAAAGATGATCAAAGAAAAGTTTCATGCCACACAATGTTGTTTGAATTATTGTTTGATTTACCTAAAGTGCTACCATGCATCCATGAAACATTATGTTGCATACATGCATTAAGAATCATTATAAAAGACATGGACCTTGGACAACGACCTTTGTGAAAACCTCATAATGAACCTATGCATGCTCAACATTTTCATAATAAACCCAAGGTTCCTGGGACGTAAACGATGGCACTAGGATAGAGGACTTCCCTATGAGATTCTTTAGAAGAATTCTCACCCCTCTCTCCGTTTCTTTCCGTTACGTCTTCAATATCGATGGCGTCGTCGTGATTTTCATTGACCCGCCTACATGGGAGGTGCACTATGACCCCATCAGCCCTACCACTTCAAGGGTCATTGCGAGGTGCGCGTTTTGCATAGTGGGACGCCCTTTTGCTTCCCCCGTCTCCACTATCACTTCGATCCGACTTCACCCTTGGCGACGACCTCATCTTTGAGAGGACACGACCTGAGACGAGAGGTCGTCGTGCCAACCTTCCTCGTCTGAGGTACGCGGATATCCTGAGTATGTTCCCCGTTCTCGATCAGGCTGATCCTTCTGAGGGATCTTCCCTTCGTTCCCTATGGGTCACGGAGGAGGTAGTGAGGACACCGCCACCTAGCCGAGGCATGCGAGGCGCGTTCGCCACCAGAGGCGACCACGACGCGGAGGCCACGCTGTCCCTCGATTCCATGCCTAGATCTCCGCTTCGTTGGGCTACATCCGAGGAGCTTCGTCAGTTCGCGGGCTACATCTCCCCAACCGAGGACGGGTCACCACCAGGCTTGGAGTGGGAGGGTAGTGATAGTTGGGTGTTTATCTTTTGGGATTATTACCATGTATTTGTCTTTATGTTTCCCATTGTACTCAAGCTCTCCCACTAGCGGGTAAGACTTTATGTTTCTGTTATATTCTGTGATGTACTAAACTATATTATCTAAAGTAATGAGGAATGATGTTTATGATGGATGTGTTCTTTAATGTTTATATTCTGGATGTTTTATTTATTCTTCCGCTTCACGTTGTTTATGTTACGCGCAAAGGCTCGCACTTTGGTTTATATAAATCATTTCAAAAAAAAATTTACCGTATTTTCCGCTAAGTATTTTATAAATGAATTTAAAGAGAAGTAATAACTAATAATTAGTCTTGATACGTCCTAGGCGTATTGAGGTTAAATATTAGGGTGTTACATTATGGTATCAGAGTTCAATTTTATGAGCTTAGGATTGACTCCATGCTTTAGAAGCATGTTACGTTAGTATGTCATGTGTAGTGCTTAGCTATTAGAGATAAGCTATAGGGTAGGCATTCATGACCTTGCCTGTCTATGCCATGGTAACTAGCTCATTCAGTTCGGATGTTTGCCTGATCACCTCGTATTTGTTGACTTGTGTGCTTAGGGACCAATGGCACCCGAGAGAATAGGAACGCAAACGCCGGTGAACGAGGGATGAGACTAGCGTGGACGCGAAATGGCTAGGGCGATGGAACGCATGTTCGACCGCATGAATCAACCAAGGGACGCTGCCCAGGTCTGAAGCTGTGGAACAAGCCCGTTTTGGGGAGTTCCGCAAGGCTAATCCCCCAACCTTTCGTGGAGCTCTGAACCCGACAAGGCTGATGAGTGGATCAAGAACATGGAAAAGATCTACTCTGCGTACGCCGGAGGAACAGTCACCTTTGCTGCGGACATGATGGAAGCCGACGTCGGTTTTGGTGGACCGGCACCGAAGGCCGAGAAGCTATTGGGCAGCCATCAATCGGGAGCTGAAGACGTACTTCTATGAGAAGTATTTCCCGGAATCCGTGAAGAACGCCAAGGACATTGAGTTCATGCAGTTGGTCCAAGGTGGAATGTCGTCGCCCAGGACACGGCAAATTTGAAGAGTTGATCAAGTTCTCACGAGTTTTCCAAGGGAACCCCGATGAGGTATGGAAGTGTGTTAAGTTCGAGGCCGCTAAGGGCCGAACTTAACTTTGCTGCACACATGGAGATTAGGGACTTCCCGACCCTAGTCAACAAGTGCCGAATCATCGAAGAAGGGCACAAGAAGATGAGTGCCGCAAGGGTGGATCGCCCGTGGGTTGGGACCTCAAGCCCCGAAGTTCAAGCCATCAAATCAGACTCAAATGAGGAACCACTACCATCCCTACCAATCCAATCAGCTCAAGCAACAACAACAACATCATCAACCACAACAACAAAGAGGACCCAACAATCAACCATCCTGCAACACCCAAGCCGCTTCAACCCCACGGCCGCGGCCGCAACCATCAACAAGGCGGAATGGGCGGTCTCGCAATAACAACAACAACAATCAACAAGGAGGGCCCAATGGGAACAAGAACAAGGCACCCCAAGGAGCCCCTGCCTTCCCCGACCGCACAGCTGGAGTGCCCCGCGCGGAAAGAATCATGGCAACCGTCCGCGGAGCCGGGCAAGGAGTGTGTTTCAGATGTGGCAAGCCGGCCACTATGCGAGGACTTGCAAAGTATGGGGGTCGTCAAGTCAGAATCCCGACAACACCAAGGACGAGTCTTTACCCTCAACGCAGAGGACGCACATGGATCCAACGACCTCATCGAAGGTAAGTGCGAACTAAATGGTAGGACCTTAACTGCTATATGACTCTGTGCTACTCATTCTTTTATCTCACATGCTAGTGTCGAGTCTCTAAATTTGCAAGTTTCTAAGCTTCCTTTTGATCTCGGTTTCTACTCCTACCAACCGTCCTACATACATGTAACTGTTGTCTAAATTGCCATCTTACCGTTGAAAATAGATCTTTTGTCATAGATTTAATTTGTTTACCCTTGAAAGACATAGGCGTAATCCTTGGCATGGATTGGCTTCACGCTAACCATGTGTTGTTAGACGTCATACCAAATCGTTATTTTTCGTCATCCCCCTAGCAAGACTAGTCAAACCTTGAAACTTTATGTGAATGTCGTAGATGTCTTCTGGAGTGGGGAGAAAACTAAGGATATGTCCTTCTAGCCGCTAGCGAGGTAGACTTTAGTAGAACATAGATGACATTCTCTGGTAAGGAAGTACCCCGAGGTATTTCCGAATGAGATCTCAGTTCCTCCCGAGAGAGAGGTGGAGTTCTCCATCGAGTTTACCGGAACGGGACCTATCTTAGATAGCCCGTATAGGATGTCACCCTTGGAGTTGAAGGAATTGAAAACCCAGTTGGAAGAGTTGTTAGAAAAGAGTTTTATCAGACCAGTGCATCACCGGGTAGTTCGTTTTGTTTGTTAAGAAAAAGGATGGGAGCATGAGATTATGTATAGATTATAGGCAATTGAATCGTGTGACGTGAAGAATAAATACCCTTGCCTAGGATTGATGATCTTATGGACCAGTTGAAAGGAGCGGTATTCTCCAAGATTGATTTGAGGTCGGATACCACCAAATTCGAGAAGAGATGAGGATATACCTAAAACCGCTTTTAGGACACTTGGACGACACTTTGAGTTCGCCATGTCCTTTGGACTGACAAATGCACCCGCCGGGTTTATGGACTATATGAATAGGATCTTTAGACCCTATTTAGATAAGTTCGTGGTTGTTTTCATAGATGACATACTCATCTATTCAAAGACTCACGAGGAGCATGAAGGTCACCTGAAGTTGGTTTTAGAGGTGTTGAAAGAGAAGAAGTTGTATGCTAAGCTCTCTAAGTGTGAATTCCTGTTGGAGGAAGTGAAGTTTTGGGACATGTAGTATCAAAAGGGGTAGAGCTGTTGACCTAGTAAGATAGAAGCTGTAATGAATTGGGATAGACCGACCACGCATCGGAAATATCTGGAGCTTTTGGGTTTAGCAGGCTATTACCGTAGGTTTATCAAGGGTTTTCCCAGATTGCTCTTCCCAACCAAGCTAACTAGGAAGAACACCCGTTTTCATGGAATCCCGATTGTGAAAAGAGCTTCCTAGAGTTAAAGGAAAGGTTGACCTCGAACCCAGTTTGGGTTTTGCCCGACCCCAATGTACCCTTCGAGGTATATTGTGATGCTTCGGAAAAGGTTTAGGATGTGTATTGATGCAAAATAGGCAAGTGGTAGCCTATGCGTCCAGACAACTCAAGCCTCATGAGGTTAATTACCCTACCCATGACCTAGAGTTAGCCGCCATAGTGTTTGCCTTGAAAATATGGAGGCATCACTTGTACGGAGTGAGGTTTGAAGTTTCTCCGAAATCAAGAGTCTTAAGCATCTCTTTGATCAAAAAGAGCTAAACATGAGGCAAAGAAGGTGGATGGAGTTTCTAAAGGACTATGATTTCGGCCTAAGTTACCACCCGGCAAAGCCAATGTGGTTGCCGATGCCTTGAGTCGAAAATCACTTATCCCACATGATGGTCAAGGAAGTCGAGCTCATAGAGAAGTTTAGGGACATGAATTTGGGGATGTCAATAACAGAAGAGTGTAAAGATGTGTCATCTTACAGGAACAAGTGGGTTTAAACAAAGGGTGATGATGGCACAAGTAGAAAATGAGGAGTTTAGGGAGACTCTAGAGGCGGTTAAGGCTGGAAAGCTTAAGGGTTTTGAGCAAGGGGCAGATGGATTGTGGAGGTTTGAAGGGCGGATGTGTGTACCGCAAGATGGTGACCTCCAGAGAGTATCTTGGAGGAGGCCCATAAAAGCCACTTCACCATCCATCCTGTGCCACCAAGATGTACGGATTAAAGAAGATGTTTTGGTGGCCCGATTCAAGAGGGACCAGTAGCCTGGGTTAGTAAGTGCTTGGTTGCAAAGGTGAAGATTTAGTATGATAAAGTTTAGGAATGTTGCAACCTTTGCCTATCCCCGAATGGAAGTGGGATAGTATATCTATGGATTTTGTGACCAGCCTACCCCGAACCCAGCCCATGACGCTATATGGGTAATAGTGGCAGGGTTAACCAAGTCGGCCCATTTCCTACCCATCAAGTTAACCTTTTCCCTAGATAAGTTGGCCCAGCTGTACATCCAAGAGATAGTAAGGTTACACGGAGTCCCATCGACGATAATTTCTGAGAGATCCTTTACGTCGCGTTTTGGGAAGCCTTTCAAAAGGCGTTTGGTTTAAGTTGTGCTTAAATACGGCTTACCACCCCAAACAGGATGAGATTAGGAAGAACTATCCAACATTGGAGGATATGCTAAGGGCATGTGTTTTGGAGAAAAGTTTAATAAGACCTTGCCGTCATTCAGTTTGTATAACAACAGCTTATCATGCGAGTATCCATATGGACCATCGAGGCCTTGTATGGAAGGAAGTGTCAGCGCCTTTGTGCTTGGCATGATCTCCTAGAACAAAGCATTTTGGGACCGGATGTAGAAGGGAAACCACAGACAAATAAAAATGATCAAGGATAGAATCTGACTGCTGAAAGACAAAGAGCTATGCGGACAAGCGGCGAAGCGCCAGAATTCCAAGAAGGTGAGCATGTTTTCTTGAGGATAACTCCCACTACAGGAATAGGTAGAGCCATGAAATTAAGAAATTGAGTCCCAATTTCTCTGACCTTTGAAATCTTTAGAAAGTTGGACACGTGGAAATAGCCTACCTCCAAATCTGATCTTCATGACGCTTTCACGTCTCCCAGCTAATATCAATTCGACCCTAGCCATGTGTTAAAGCCATGTGAAGACTGAGGGAGGACCTAGCCTTCAACCTCACCAACGAGGATCGTGGACCGTGGTGTTAAGCACGAGGAGTAAGTCCGTTCTTTGGTGAAAGTCGCGTGGGACGAGACAAGACGGAGGAGTACACATGGGAGTTGGAATTCATGCGGAGGAGTATCCCAGCTTCTCAGTAACGAATTTAGGACGAAATTTTTTAAGGAGGAGAGTAATGTACGCTCCATTTTCCGCGTTAGAGTACAAATGACCAAATGCCCCTGAGGTCATTTCACCCGAAAATTCAGGACATGCGTCCCAACCCTCGAATGGGTTACTCGATGTTTGAAGGGATTATGCTGTTATGAATGATATTCGAGGAGGAACCTCGTTTTCTAAACTTCCGCTCAAAATGACCAAAATACCCCTCTGTCTACATCTAAAAGATGCCGTTTAGCCCTGAACTTTTCCAGGAAGTTTAGAATGATGTTTATGAGCAAGGTTTGAGTTTAGTTGCTCTGAAGGTCCCAGGCAGTTTTAGTGTAAAATTACCATTTTGCCCCTAGAACAGTGTACAGTGCGCCTAATGAAGCAATCAGCCGAACCTAAGCAATATTAGGCTCTAATCGAAGATTAATTTATTTCGATAATTAATCTAGAGTCAAAATGATTTATTAAGGTTAATTAGAACCTAAGATTGCTTAGATAAACTCTAACGGTATTCT
>JAMLFY010000018.1:2799875-2861875 GCA_030441495.1 Dalbergia oliveri
ACCTATCATAAAAGGGTAGAAATATCACGCTTAATCTCTAAAATCTCCATTCGTGACCCTTTTTAAGATCCATCTTCGCCTAAGGCTCCATAATTAATTCCTAGATCAATTATGAGGGAATCCTAGGCATGTTCTCTAAGTTATAAACCACTTTAAATCTCTTATCATCATCTTAAACTTAGAAATTAACACCTTAATTATTTATGAAGGGATCTTGTACATGTATTACTAATTATGAATTATATCCTTAGATTAATCATGTTAGAACAGATTTGCATTTCTTGCATTAAGATGTTCTAGAATTCTCATCTCTAATCCCTTTATAGGTTACTTATTCTTTTCTAACTTTTCTAAGTCGATCCTTGCTCCACTCAACATAATCTTACACATTTAACACCTTAAAGAGCATTTGCATAGTAGCCAAACATAGAACCGAAATCATGAACCCATAAGATCATATATATTCTTGGGTTGAAATGCATATAAGTTACTAGTTTTCTCTTGGGATATCTTTGGAAACAAAAGGTGTTTGGTAATTCATTACATGTTCCTAGTAATCGATTACCAGGAGCTCAATTTATTCTGGGTTTCAAAACAAGAGTAATCGATTACATACCATGGTAATCGATTACTTAGGGTTAATGTTTCCGGAAAATAAAAAACATAGGAGTAATCGATTACACTATTAGGTAATCGATTACAGGGTTTCCAGGATAAAGGTTCTGGGCATGAAAAAGTCGTGGTAATCGTACACGCCTCTGGTAATCGAATACCAGAACCAAAAGTCCTTCAAAACCCTTCTGGTAATCAATTACATGGATGGTAATCGTACCAAACCTCTGAATTTGAGAAAACATGATTTTTGACACATTTCAAACTATTTAAACATCTTGAGACCTCATAAAACGATTTTCCAACATTTTCTTAGAATCATTCTCACATTTTACAAAATCAAACCATTATAGAATTCATACTAAAACTCATCCATTTCTTTTGACTAGAGTTCCCTTTTTAGGATACTTAGGGCAAGTCTTTGAGCTCTAGAGTATTTAGGTGATGACAAAATCTTAAACATGCCATGCACTTTATTTTACTCTTCATTAGAAAGTAAAGTGAGAGCATAAAATAAATATGAGATGCAACTTCATTATTATCTTTAAGGATTAAGTGATGACTTGAAATATAAACATGAAATGCAAGCTTGGCAATTTAAATATGGTAATGCAAGTTCATTCATTTACTCTTGTGAAATTAGTGATAGCATCAAAATAAACATGAGATGCAAGACATAAATTTAAACATGAATGCATCTTGTTTTTATCTTAGCTGGCTCTTGCAAGACTTTTAGAGGAACATAAACCTCAACCCATTATGTATCATAAGGCAAGCTTTAGAGTTCTTAGCACCTAGACTTCAAGAGAAATTTTAAGGTTTGAACTCATCATCAAGCTTAAGGAAATGGACCCAAAGTTCATCACTTTGTCTAAACAAAACTACAAGAACTAAGTCATATTCTTTATTTTATTGCTCATGGGCTTCAATCTAGAGTAAAACTCTTAGAACGGCCGACCAACTTTAAGGTTGGCAAGGGTAAGCTTAGAGCTTTTTGAAATCATAAGATTAACTTTCTTAACAAAACTTTTGTGATCTACTAACATATTTTACAAACTTTGTTCAAATCCAAAGAAGAAAACTGAAATCCTTAAGGGAAGAGGAAGAGGAAACCGAAACTTAAGCCAAGAAAAGAAAGGAAATCCAAGCATGTATGGTCCAAGACCAAGTTGTTTCAAGCTTAGAGGTTTCTCACATGACAACAACAAGTCATTATCTTGAAACCTCATCATCAAGCTCACATTCTTTTTATAAAAATGCCTCTTGGTCGAAAAAGAAAGAGGAAGGGAAAAGAGTTTGAAGCCAAGAGAAAAACTATAACTTTCTTGAAGAACACAAACAAAAATCATCAAAACTTAACCCCTACCTTAAGAAGTCTTGAAGAGAGGAAGGAAAGCTTGAGTTTTTGATGAAATGGAGAGGGAAATCCTCTTGAAACTTGAAGGAGAAATCAGCTAAAGTGAGGAAGTTTGAGGAAATGAGAGAAAGTGTAAGAATGCTTAAACTTGGCAAATGATCCAAAGAGCAACCAAGGTCAAGGGAGGAGGAAAATATCTCTTACAAAAGCATGGGCTTAGGCATGGCAAGCATGGTTGGAAGCATGGGCAAGGTATGGCCTAAGGTATGGGCTTGGAGTGCAACAAAATTTCAACATGTGGCACCATTTTGGGGGCAGATTTGGCCACACATAGCCAAGGGGAAGGGATTTTTGTTCATGTAATTGTGGTTTAAGGATGTATTTAAGTGTTTCTTTGATTAGGCTTTTGATTAGGAGTTTGTAAGAAGTGTTTAGGTGAGAAAATGGTTAATTAAGGTGGTTCAAGACTTGATTAGGAGGGCAATCTTATTAGATTAGTAATTTAAAATAATTCTTTTGGTCAAATGAGGTATGGCTCAATTCCTTAATTTAAGGAATTGGAGAAGAAAACACTATTCAAGATTCCATGACTAGGAATCTTGAATTAAAGAATGCAATAGAGTTTATCCAAGCAATCTTAGGTTCTAATTAACCTTAATAAATCATTTTGACTCTAGATTAATTATCGAAATAAATTAATCTTCAATTAGAGCCTAATATTGCTTAGGTTTGCTTAATTGCGTCATTAGGCTTACTGTACACTATTCTAGGGGTAAAATGGTAATTTTGTGCTAGAACTGCTCGAGACCTTCCGACGACTAAACATCAAACATTACTCATAAACATCATTCTAAACTTCTTAAGTTCTGATCAAACGGCACCTTTTACCCGTGTAGACAGCAGGGTATTTTGGTCATTTTGAGCGGAAGTTTAGAAAACGAGGTTCTCTCCTCCATATCATCCATAACAGCATAATCCCCTTCAAACATCGAGTTGACCCATTCAAGGGTTGCCGGGAACTGCCCTTTAATTTCGGGTAAAATGACCTCAGGGCATTTCGGTCATTTGCTCTGAAGGAAATAAAGGTTACAAAGGAAACGAAATCTTTCAAAGGAAAAGGAAAAGGAAACTGAACCATTTAAGTGAGGAAAGGAAAAGGAACCGAAAATGAAAAGAAGGAAAAAGAAAGAAACACAAGCATGTATGGTCCAAGACCAAGTTGTTTCAAGCTTTAGAAGTTTCTCACATGACAACAACAAGTCATTATCTTGAAACCTCATCATCAAGCTCAAGTTCTTCTCATAAAAAGGCCTCTTGGCCGAAGTGCAAAAGAAAGAAGGAAAAGAGTTTGAACCAAGAGAAAACTAGAACTTTTCTTGAAGAAAACAAGTAAAAACTTGAAAATAAAACCCCTACCTAAGGAAGTCTTTGAAGAAATGAAAGAAAGCTTGAGTTCTTGAAGAGTTGAGAGACAAAATCTCCTCTTGGATGTGGGTATGTGTTTGGCAAAGAGGAAGCTCAAGGAAGATGATTTTTCCTTGAGTTTCTAAGCTTGGGAATGGAAAGTTTAAGTGTTTGAGGGATGGTTTAAGGTGAGATAGTGGTGATTTATGGTTGTTTGTGGTAGTGGAATTCTTTAAGAGGAAGAAGAAGATGAAGAAGATGAAGAAGATGAAGAACTAGAGAGAAAATGCAAGAAAAAGCAAGAGAACTAAACTTGGCAAAGCTTCTAAAGTGTAACCAAGTTCTTCCAAGCTTGGTATTTATAGAAATTTTGCAACATGGAGGCTTCCTTGGTGCATGGCCGATGGCCAAAGAGAAGAAAGAGTGAGGAAAATATCTCTTTCATTAGTATGGGCAAGGCATGGGCAAAGCATGGTTGAAAGCATGGCTAAATATGGCTCAAAGTATGGCTTGAGGTATGGCATTTGAGTGAAGTAAAAATCAACATGTGACACTTTTCCTTGGCCTTGCATTCGGCAATTGGGCAGCAAAGGGAGGAGAGAATTGTTCATGTAATTGTTGTTTAGTGATGTATTTAGGTGTTTCTTTGATTAAGGTTTTGGTTAGGAGTTGTAAGAAAGTGTTTAGGTGAAGTAATTGGTAATTAAGAGTGTCAAGACTTAATTAGGAGTGGTCATACTAGATTAACAAATTAAATTCATTTTCTTAGTCAAATGAGATATGGCACAATTCCTTAATTTAAGGAATTGAGAGAGAAAATACTATTCAAGATTCCATGACTAGGAATCTTGAATTAAAGAATGCAATTTGTAATGCCCCAATTTATCATTAAATTACCCTACATAATTCTTACATAAAATTCAGACCGAACAATCCTAAATAAGGAATATAACAATAGAAAAGAGGTTATGAGCGATTAGTGCAAGAGTTGCAAACCCGATTTTCTGACGTGTAAAATGACCAAAATGCCCTGAGGTTATTTTACTCAGAAAATGAGGATTGTGGGCCCCACCCGTCCTCAAGGGGATGTTTTGATGATAATAAGGGATTGTTTGTGTTATGTGTGTTAATAAAGGAGAATAATCCTAATTTTGAGCTCCGACGTGAAATGACCAAAACACCCATGCGGCTTTAACTTCGAATTGCGTCCCCAATTCGAACCTCACTAAAATGTTTTAAAACATGTTTTTAAGTTATGATTGTCCATTGGTTAACCTTGGTGGCCTCGGGCAGTTTAGCGAAATGACCATTTTGCGTCTTTGTGTAGTTTTGCGAATTTTGAGATTTTTGATTTGTCTAATGAAACCTAAGCAATATTAGGCTCAAATTAAAGCTTATTAAATTCTAATTATTAATCTAGAGTCAAAATTATTTATTTAGATTGATTAGAACCCAAGATTGCTTAAAAACACTCAAATTGCTTATTAATTCACTTAAGCCCTTAATCGTAAATTCTCTAAATTGCAAGAATACCTTACCTACACCTAAATAATACATGGAACACACAAATTTCCTCTTCCATGGGCTGTAATGGATGAAATTATTGGTCCATAATGCATCAGAAAATTTGTCAAAGAATGCACACAAACCAAGGTATGAAAACAAGGAACCATGAAAACATGATTCCATGTTTTAAGCCACCAAACAAGATGATTTTTCTTCCTTGTTTCCTCCTCAAATTTGGTCAGACTTTCCTCCTTTTCTTGTCCATTTATGAGCTTCAAAATCTTCTATAAATAGGCATACTTGAGGAGTGTTAGAAGCCTTGAATCATAGTTACACATTTCTAGTTTTTCCAAAGCTCAAAAGCTCTCATTCTTTCCTCCCTTGGCTGAAACCTTAGCATCAGTTTTCAAGGAGATTTTCTTTCATTTCATTCAAAGAAACCAAGTTCTTTTCCTTTCCTTCAAAACAAATTAGGTAGGGAGTTGTCTTTAAGCTTATTTCTATGCTTTGCTAAGTGTTGTTCTTGGTTCAAAAAGATGATTTCATGGACTTTCTCTAGCTTTTCCATTTGGTTTTCTTCTTTCTTTTCCTTTGAACAATTTTGCCATAAGGCCTATATGGGAATATGATGATAGCTTGATGATGAGGACCTTGAGTGTTGGTTGTAAATCCATCACAAGTTAGGCCTCTAAAGCTTGAAAATTCCACTTGATGCAAAACTTTAAAGAATGATGTTTTTATGATGTAAAAATAAAGATCTTGAGTTTAGAAATTGAAAGATGTATTTTTCGCTTTGTCTTGCTAAGATATATTGGGTTGAATTTATATTTCTCTAAAGTCTTGGAGGAGCTCTAGTAAAGAAATAAAATGAACTTGCATCCATGTTTAAGTTTATGCCTTGCATAACCATGTTTACTTTCTATGTCATCACTAAATTCTCAAGAATGAATAAATGAACTTGCATTCTCATGTTTAAATTTCCAAGCTTGCATTTCATGCGTAACACCCAATTTTTACTGTATAGTTTTACTGTTTTTAGAAATTACTAAATTACCCTAGGTAATTTTTCATATAATTTGAGACCAAACAATCCTCAATAAAGGAATATAACATTAGAAGAAAGGTTAGGAGCAATTCGTGCAAGTTGCAAACCCCAATTTCTGTACGTGTAAAATGACCAAAATGCCCCTGAGGTTATTTTACTTAGAAAATGAGGATCGTGGGCCCCACCCATCCTCAAGGGGATGTTTTGATGATAATAAGGGATTGTTTGTGTTATGTGTGTTAATAGAGGAGAAGAATCCTAATTTTGAGCTTCACGCTAAATGACCAAAACGCCCTGCGGCGTTTTAACTCCGATTGTGTGCCATCTAAGCCCGAACCTCACTAAAATGTTTTAAAACATGTTTTTAAGTCATGATTGTCCATTGGTTAAGCTCGGGTGGTCTCGGGAATTTTTGAGTAAAATGAACATTTTGCCCCTCTTTGTAGTTTACAAATTTTGAGATTTTTGATTCGTCTAATGAAACCTAAGCAATATTAGGCTCAAATTAAAGCTTATTAAATTCTAATTATTAATCTAGAGTCAAAATTATTTATTTAGATTGATTAGAACCTAAAATTGCTTAAAAACACTCAAATTGCTTACTAATTCACCTAAGCCCTTAATCGTAAATTCTCTAATTTGCAAGAATACCTTACCTACACCTAAATAATACATGGAACACACAAATTTCCTCTTCCATGGGCTGTAATGGACGAAATTATTGGTCCATAATGCATCAGAAAATTTGTCAAAGAATGCACAAAAACCAAGGTATGAAAACAAGGAACCATGAAAACATGATTCCATGTTTTAAGCCACCAAACAAGATGATTTTTCTTCCTTGTTTCCTCCTCAAATTTGGTCAGAATTTCCTCCTTTTCTTGTCCATTTATGAGCTCAAAATCTCTATAAATAGGCATGCTTAAGGAGTCTTATTGCACAATTTCTAGTTTTTACAAAGCACAAAAACTTTCTTTTCTCCTCCCCCTTGGCTGAAACTTCTTCTTTAATTTCTCAAAGAGATTTTCTTTCATTTCACTCCAAGAAACCAAGTTCTCTTCCTTTCCTTCAAACCATATTAGGTAGGGAGTTGTCTTTAAGCTTATTTCTATGCTTTGCTAAGTGTTGTTCTTGGTTCAAAATGATGATTTCATGGACTTTCTCTAGCTTTTCCATTTGGTTTTCTTCTTTCTTTTCCTTTGAACATTTCGGCCATAAGGCCTATATGGGAATATGATGATAGCTTGATGATGAGGACCTTGAGTGTTGGTTGTAAATCCATCACAAGTTAGGCCTCTAAAGCTTGAAAATTCCACTTGATGCAAAACTTTAAAGAATGATGTTTTTATGATGTAAAAATAAAGATCTTGAGTTTAGAACTTGAAAGATGTATTTTTCACTTTGTCTTGCTAAGATATATTGGGTTGAATTTATATTTCTCTAAAGTCTTGGAGGAGCTCTAGTAAAGAAATAAAATGAACTTGCATCCATGTTTAAGTTTATGCCTTGCATAACCATGTTTACTTTCTATGTCATCACTAAATTCTCAAGAATGAATAAATGAACTTGCATTCTCATGTTTAAATTTCCAAGCTTGCATTTCATGTTTATGTTTCAAGTTGTCACTTAATCTCTAAAGATAATAAAAGGTTGCATCTCATATTTATTTTATGCTCTCACTTTATTTTATAATGGCTAAAAGAATCAACGCATGACATGTTTATTATTATGTCATCACCTAAGAATCCTAGAGCTCAAAGACTTGCCCAAGTATCACAAGCAAAGAAAAAGGTTGGAACCATAATAATAAGACTCTAAAACTCACTTTCAATTTCCTTAAGATTATTGGAGTCAAAGAATTCATTCTTTAAGAAGTCTTGAGTTTGGAGCTTAATAAGATGTAATAAGAATTTTCTTCTCTTCACCGTCATGCGGACTACGCGCTCGGTTTCTTATTTTTCTTTTATTAAGATTTCTTCTCTCTCCACTGGTCAATGCACTACGGCTTTAGTTCTTATTTATTTCAAGCTCTTGCATCATGTTTATATTTCCAAGTTTGCATAATCATATTTATATTTCAAGCAGATCACCTTAATTCGTGAATATAATAATATGACCTACATCATGTTTAAATGTCAAGGTTGCATATCATGTTTATAATTCCAAGTTATCACCTAAATCTCTAAAGCTCAAGACTTGCTCCTTTTATCTTAAGTGAGAATTTTAATCATGAAGATTCTTTCAATATATAAATCGGCCTCATAATTAAGGTAGGCCCAAAGTGATTTAAATAGCTACTGATTTAGTTCTATAATTTCTTTCAAGATTAACAAAAAGAATTAGTTTCTAAAAGAGTTTTAAGGCTTTGCAAAGATTTTATGGGAAACTATATCTTACATGTACTTAAAATGTGATTTTAAGCAATTATGTGAGGTTCATGATTCAGCCACTGATCTAAGTTTAATACTACTGTATGATGATGGTTTAATATGTTTGAAGTTGTGATAATTATGGTTTATTGCTAAAGGAATGATTCTATGCATGTTAGAGATAAAACTAGCTTCCTAGAAAACCGTAAAAGCAAGATTTCTAGAACTTTAGAGAATGAAATTTATGCATTCTGTCCAGAGCCTTTAGTGACCTTAAGAACCAGATTTTATTATGTTTAGATAAGGGAGAATGATTCATAATTGGTTTAGTAATTAATTTTAGCATCATAAAAGGGTAACGAGAAAGGGTTAAAAATGCAACTTCTAGCACAGTAAAACCTTAAGAACAACTTATTGTCTATGCTGCCCCATATAGTCTAATAACGTTCTTAGGACTTATAATTGATGGTAATAAATCCCTTAGATGCATAATTAATTAGTTCAATAATTAAGGTTGCCCGATTCTAGAGTTTCGGTTGTTTAAAACTTTCGATAAGGATTTATGATGATGCCTCTTTGATGTTTTAAATGATAAGTCTATGTAGTGATTTGATGCTTATTAAGTATTTGACGTCATTGAATGATTTCCGGGCTTGCATGTTATAGTTGCTGTTGCAAACAATGAGAATGCTTATGCATGAAATAATGAAATATTCATTGTTATTTAAAAATTTACCCTTGTTGTTGAAGAAAGTATATTACTGTAAAAGTGTAATTTGGAAAGGTTCTAGCTAGGAAAGACTTGGTATTTAAGCGTGTCCATTTGTGACCCACCTCTCTTTCCTGGGAATCTCCAGATGCATGATTACAGTTGGTATATATATTATTCAGAATAAGACTATAAACGAGAAAATGTTATGAATGATTATGAATTGAGAATTGTATTATGATATAACATGCAAAGACTTAATGGTGACTTAAACTTATGAGGAAATGATCCTTTGGACCCATCAGACTATAGGTGGTGAAAAGGTGATTCTTGCCCCCTAAATCGTTCTCTCAAAAGGGTAGAGTTGGGACTTTAACTTATCAAAAGGGATAAGTATATGCTAGTGACAACTAGTAAGGTATGAGCTCATAACCTAGATTACTCCCAAAAGGGTGGAGTATAGGGTGGCCCAGGAAAATGATGATGAAAGTAACTTTAAGTCACCTAAGAAACTAAGTAAATGCATTATGTGAATATGATGTTCTGCTATGCATAGTATTTATGAGATGATGATGAGAAATATGATGTTCTGCTATGCATAGTATTATGAAATGATGATGAGGAATATGATGTGATTTTATGCATAACTATGTTATTATATATGAAAGGAAAAGTTCATTATAAACATGACATGCTAAGTTTATGATGCATTATAAGACGCATGATTAAAATCGACAAACCTCGGTAAAGTATATTTTCGAACTTAATAAATCAATCTTAGCATGCTCACTATTTCATAATAACCCTGAGGTTCCTGGGGACGATGATGATGACACGATGCATATGAGGTGAGTACCCTACTGAGATTCTTTTATAAGTTTCTCACTCCCTCTTCTTCTTTCCATCTCGTCTTCAGAAAGTGATGGTGATGTTCGTGATTCCGTTGATGCTCTCACCTGGTAGATGTACTTGATCTGGTGAACCAGCTTATTATCCTTGAGGAACGTATCGCTAAACTTTTGCGTGAGCTTGGATATCTATTCCCATCTCTGAAGTGTTATTGGTAGGTGCCGTTTATGGATGTTTTTCCATCCATATATTATTTATGTTTTGTTTGATTGCCTACATCTAGTTTAACTCTGTTGGTAGGCAAAATATCTATGTAATATGTAATTATGGATGTCATATGATAGAGCCAATATGATGTGTTCTTCATGATATGTCTGTTTTTTTTTCTTATCTCAATTATCGTTCACGTTATGCGCGGCTCATGTTTTCAATTATGTTTTAAAAAAAATGGCTCGTAATTTCACTAAGTATTTTCAAAGCATGATTAAGGAACTGAAGCAAAGAGTAAAGTCTAGTAATTAATCAGATACGCCTAGGTGTATTGGGTTAATTATTAGGGTGTTACATCATGTTTATGTTTCAAGTTGTCACTTAATCTCTAAAGATGATAAAAGGTTGCATCTCATATTTATTTTATGCTCTCACTTTATTTTATAATGGCTAAAAGAATCAACGCATGGCATGTTTATTATTATGTCATCACCTAAGAATCCTAGAGCCCAAAGACTTGCCCAAGTATCACAAGCAAGGAAATAAGGTTCTTGGAACCATAATAATAAGAACTTTAAAACTCACTTTCAATTTCCTTAAGATTATTGGAGTCAAAGAATTCATTCTTTAAGAAGTCTTGAGTTTGGAGCTTAATAAGATGTAATAAGAATTCTCTTCTCTCTTCATGTCTATGCGGACTCCGCCGCTGGTTTTTATTTTTCTTTTATTAAGATGCTTCTCTCTCCATTGGTCCAGTGCGGACTAGGCGCTCCAGTTCTTATTTATTTCAAGCCCTTGCATCATGTTTATATTTCCAAGCTTGCATAATCATATTTATATTTCAAGTGGATCACCTTAATTCGTGAATATAATAATATGACCTGCACATCATGTTTAAATTTCAAGTCTTGCATGTCATGTTTATAATTCCAAGTTATCACCTTATAAAGACAAGATTAAAATGAGGTTACATAGCATGTTTATGATTCTAGTTATCACCTAAATCTATAAAGCTCAAGACTTGCTCCTTTTATTTTAAGTGAGAATTTTAATCGTGAAGATTTTTTCAATATATAAATCGGCCTCATAATTAAGGTAGGCCCAAAGTGCTTTTAAATAGCTACTGATTTAGTTCTATAATTTCTTTCAAGATTAACAAAAAGCATTAGTTTCTAAAAGAGTTTTATGGTTTTGCAAAGATTTTACGGGAAACTAGTATCTTACATGTATTTAAAATGTGTTTTTAAGCAATTATGTGAGGTTCATGATTCAGCCACTGATCTAAGTCTAGTACTACTGTATGATGATGGTTTAATATGTTTGAAGTTGTGATAATCATGGTTTATTGCTGAGTGAACGATTCTATGAATGTTAGAAATAAAACTAGCTTCCAAAATCGTAAAAGCAAGATTTCTAGAACTCTAGAAAATGAAATTTATGCGTTCTATCAGAACCTTTAGTAGCCCTAAGAACCAGGTTCTATTATGTTTAGATAAGGGAGAATGATTCATAATTGGTTTAGTAATTAATTTTAGCACCATAAGGAAAGGTAACGAAAGGGTTAAAAATGCAACTTCTAGCACACCATGAAGCCTTAAATATAACTTGCTGCCTATGCTGTCCCATATAGTTTAATAATGTTCTTAAGGATTATAATTAATGGTAATGATGATAATGAATCCTTTAGATGCATGATTAATTAGTTTGATAATTGAGGTTACCCGATTCTAAACAATTGTTTAAGACGGTTTTCGGTAAGAATTTATGATGATGGTTCTTTGAAGTTTGAAATGATAAGTCTATGTAGTGATTTGATGCTTATTAAGTATTTGATATCATTGAATGATTCCCTGGCTTGTATGTTATAGTTGCTGTTGCAAACAATGAGAATGTTTATGCATCCTGATGATTATGAATTGAAGTTGTATTATGATATAACATGCAAAGATTTAATGGTGACTTAAAATGATCCTTTGGACCTATAGACTATAGGTGGTAAAAAGGTGATTCTTGCCCCTAAAACCATTTTCTCAAAAGGGTAGAGTTGGGATTTTAACTTATCAAAAGGGATAAGTATATGCTAATGACGACTAGTAAGGTATGAGCTCATAACCTAGATTACTCCCAAAAGGGTGGAGTATAGGGTGGCCCAGGAAAATGATGATGAAAGTAACTTTAAGTTACCAAAGAAACTAAGTAAATGCATTATGTGAATATGATGTTCTACTATGCATAGTATTTATGAGATGATGATGAGAAATATGATGTTCTACTTGCATAGTATTATGAAATGATGATGAGGAATATGATGTGATTTTATGCATAACAATGTTATTATATATGAAAGGAAAAGTTCATTATAAACATGACATGCTAAGTTTATGATGCATTATAAGATGCATGATTAAAAGACAACCTCGGTAAAGTATATTTTTGAACTTAATAAATCAATCTTAGCATGCTCACTATTTCATAATAACCTCGAGGTTCCTGAGGACGATGATGATGACACGATGCATATGAGGTGAGTACCCTACTGAGATTCTTTTATAAGTTTCTCACTCCTCTTCTTTTCTTTCCATCTCGTCTTTAGAAAGTGATGGTGATGTTCGTGATTCCGTTGATGCTCTCACCTGGTAGATGTACTTGATCTGGTGAACCAGCTTATTATCCTTGAGGAACGTATCGCTAAACTTTGCTCATGAGCTTGGATATCTATTCCTATCTTTGAAGTGTTATTAGTAGGTGCCATTAATGGATATTTTTCCATCCATATACTATTTATGTTGGTTTGATTGCCTACACCTAGCTTAAATCTGTTGGTAGGCAAAATATCTATGTGTTAAGTAATTATGGATGTTATATGATGGAGCCAATGTAATGTATTTAAATTCTAATATGTCTTTTTATATTCTGCTAAATCGTTCACGTTATGCGCGGCTCATGTTTTCAATTATGTTTTAAAAAAAAATGGATCGTAATTTCACTAAGTATTTTCAAAATATGATAAAAGACTGAAGCAAAGAGTAAAGTCTAGTAATTAATCAGATACAACCTAGGTGTATTGGGTTAATTATTAGGGTGTTACATTTTGGTATCAGAGTTTCGTCTCATGGAGCCTGAGGATTGGACGACTATGCTTTTAAAGCATAATACATTAGAAATGTCATGTGTAGATGTTTATCAGTAGGATAAGCTTGAGGATTAGTGATACATGACCACTGTATGTTGCACGTGACATGGTAACTTGCTCACTTTGCATGGAATATTGAGCCTGATCACCTCAATGTTGCTGTTTTGTGTGTATAGGGACCAATGGCACGTCGACAAGAGACTAGGAGCACGACAGAATAACCAGAACAACAGGCCGCTAAAGCACTCTGCGATGTGGCAAGGATAATGAGAATGATGATGGAGGATCAGGATCGCCAAGCTAATGTGAATCAAGGCCATGAGATCCTGAACATGCTCATTTTGGGAATTTCGTAAGACGAACCCACCAGTTTCAAGGGGACACTCAATCCAAATGTAGCAGATGAATGAATTCGAATATTGAGAAGGTCTTTGTTGTTATTCCATGCTCAGAGGAGCGAAAGTCACCTTCGCTACCCATATGCTTGAAGGTGAGGCAGGCTTTGATGGACAGGTGCCGAAGACTCCTGGAGGCGACCGACATGGACATTGATTGGGAGCTATTTAAGGTCCATTTTTATAAGAAGTATTTCTCAGAGTTGATAAAAAATGCCAAGGACATTGAGTTCATGCAACTTGTGCTAGGAAACATGAATGTGGCCCAGTACATGCAGATTTGAAGAACTTATTAAGTTCTCAAGGATGTATCAGGGTAACCAGACAAGTATTGGAAATGCATTAAATACGAGTCAGGATTAAAGGCGGAGCTCAATGTGGTAGTTGCGCATTTGGAGATTAGGGATTTCTCTACTTTAGTTAACAAATGTCGCATCATTGAAGAAGGGCGAGAAAGCTGAGCACCTCAAAGCCTGATAATGTCACCAAGTGTAACATCCTCCCAAGTACAACCCCATTCTTAAGCTATGATATCGATACTAGAGAGTTGTTACTTGTTAATTAACAGACCTTTCTTAATTATCTATAGCAAGAATCAATTGGATCGTGTAGTAACTCATGGTTCTATCAAAATATATAGCAACGAAACAAAGTATTTATTTAGTACAAGTCAAGTACAAAAGGAAGCTCTTTTATGAGCTTTAGTACACATTTGTTCTTTACTATATTTACAGATACATGTACATATCTAAATACAACATATACGAGTCTCCGCTACTAAGCTAGATATTCCAATTTCATCTCTCTTGTAGGGCTTCATTTTCTTTGGAATTTACCTGGAGACGACGGAAAAAAAATACATAGGGTGTGAATTCTAAAATTCTCAGGCATCCCCAAAACATATAATGAAACTCATGCCATCGTTCTCGTCCCAGCCACTTGGTTTATTAGTAAAATTGTGAGCATGCAACATATATCAAAGGTCCATTTTAAAGTTCAAAAGTCATTCTTTCGAAGTGGATTTATTTTAATTACTCCATCACTCAGTATACATATGTCATACTATTCAACCTCATAATAATTCATTTCAACTTTACATGCCCTCGGTACATCAAAGGGGACCTTTTCTTGCCCTTCTTGGACTAAAGGGACCTCTCCTGTGCCCTCTACACATTAAGGGGACCTTTCCCGTGCCCTTACACATTCAGGGGACCTTTCCAATGCCCTTTATAGACTAAAGGGGACCTTTGCGTGCCCTTTTTGAACTAAAGGGGACCTCATTTTTACTTAGTACATACATCATCCTCAAGCTCACATTACCATATGCATTAGCATGGTTTCTAAATGTCATAATGTTTCCAATACATATATATACATCATTCATTTATCACGATTCTTTTTACCAACGCAAGCTTAAAGCTCATATATACAACCAATCACAAGAAATTCTCATTCATTTCTCACAAACCAATCTTTAATGTCACTAGCATACATTCATGTAAGTAACACCCTAAAATTTAATTAAAAATTAATTTGAGCTTTATTAATCATAATTTCAAAAATATAATAGTTTAGTAATGATGAGGGCGGCCCAACAAACTCTAAAAAAAAAAAATTTCGGGCCGGTGAATAGTAACCTTGTGGGCCCCAGCCGCGGACGCTGAAACCCTAGATTCGGGCCCAGAGGTGCCTGAAATTAGGGAAACATGGGAATAAGGTTAGGAATATCTGAGAATGATAATTTTATACTTAAAATTAATTTTCGGGTAATATCGGTTTAATTGGAAGTGTTTACCGGCGAGATTTCGATATGGTTCTTACACGAATGAAACTTGCATAGCAAGTTGCCACCTAAGGAGGACAAGTGTGTGGCTTGAGATGTGCCACACAATTACACCTTTATGACTAACCAATAGGAATTGCACAAAATTACACTAATTATCTTCAAAGAAAACATTTTGGACTTGAAAATTCTATGTATTTTGCCCTAAACTCAAAATATCAACATCTTATCATTCCCTTCATCACAATTTCGGCCAGACCTCTCTAAGCACCCTTCCTCCATTGTTCTTCCTCTCAAACTCCATTAACAAGCTTCAAGCTTGCAAAACCCTAGCTTAAAGTCACTAAAACCACAAACTCTCTTCACTAAACTTATTCTATTCATCATAACCTACAAATCTAACCGATTATAATTTGAATCCATCACTTTTTCCAACTTTGATGGCACACAATCAGAGGTTAAAGGAAGGGTTTGATGTTGGTGGGGAAGCTTTGAAGTGAAGTAAAAGCATTCTAGAGCATCCTTTGGAGCATAGAGCTCAAGAGCTCTCAAAGTAGGGTTTTCTACTGCCTTTCTTGTGGAATTTTTCAATTCTGTTTTAGCTTGCCCTAATTCCAAAAATTTTGATGATACTGATGGTTAACATATTGATATTGATGTATGAATTTTTGTGTTGTGTTTGGATGGTTTTAAAATGGGTTTTCTCTCAAGTGAAATTGGAACTAGGTTGCTGGACTGATTTCTGTTCTGTAATCAGAATTTTTCACGAATTTTCTGGAAATTTTTTGGGTGGTTGCATGAGCCATGAAAATTATATGTTGTAGCTAATCTCTTATACTAAACACACGAATTTTCTTGGGGTTAATTCTAAGGTTTGATGCCTCAAAAAAATTAGAAACCGAATTGTAACTGCTGCTGTCTGAATTGTTGAGACTGAAGTGACAAACTTGCCCGAATTTTTCATCATAGAAATTGATTGAGATAGCTCCTGAAATTTATACACAAGACTAATAACATGTTGAAATACCTCTGTGAATTTTCTTGTACCATGATTCCATCGAATTCTAGGGCTAAATATTTTGAGAACACAAGTCTGGACTATGAATTTGTGGCTTCTGACCACCAGATTTGCCTATTTTATTGAAGTGGTTATATAATTCTGATTGCCCTGAAATTTTTATAGGTTGTTTTAGACACATTGAAGTGTCATGTGAAATTTTTATAGCCTCTGAATTGATTGTTTGAGGGGCAACATAATTCGTGTTACAATGGTGTAAAATCTGCCATTATGCTGGAAATGCAACAATGATTTGAATTGATGAAGTAATGGAATTTTTGGCTCTAGAATGACATGAGTACTTGATGTTACCTTTTTGGCTGTATGTCTTGTGACATATGAATGCATACTAGATAGTTTAAAAGATTGATTTATAAGATACAAATGAGAATTTCGTTGTGAATGGATGCCTGTATGTGTTTTATGCATGCAGTGAATGATGTCCTGAATTAAATTCTATGATCCCAAGAAACTTGAGATCCTCTTGACTTGTTAAGGGCAAATAATGAAACATGAGATCCTCTTTGACTTGTCAAGGGCAAATAATGACACACGAGATCCTTTTGACTTGTCAAAGGCAAATAGAGTGGATTGAGATCCTTTTGGCTTGTCGAAGGTAAATAAGAGGGATGTGATACTTTTGATTCATCAAGGGAAATCAAAGATGAATTTCATTACATTGGGCATGTACATATTTGTGTATATTGGTTCTTCTTGGTTGCCATAACTTACTATGAGTATGAGCTGACGGTAGAGGTGTATTAAGTGATTGGTTTTTCTTAAAAGTAACCCACTCGAAAAGATAGATTTTGAACTTTAAAAATGGATAGTCATTATGTAATGCATGATCACCTTTTGTTAAATAAATCGAAGTGGCTGGGGCGGTACGATGACATGAACTTCAGTATATGTTTGGGGGACGCCCTCTGAGAATTTAGAATTCTCACCCCTATGTATTTGTTTTTGATCCCAGGTTGATCTAGAAGATGGTGAGGCTTTTCAGGAGAAGATCAAGTGGATTTTGCAGTCTTCATAGCAGAACTTGTGTTTTTTTGTACCTAAGTGTATATATATGTCTGTAAAACATAAGAGATAACGGATGTACTATAAAGCTCTTAGAAGAGCTTCCTTTTGTACTTGATTTGTATTAAATAAATAAGTTATTTCTGGCTATATATCTCGATAGAACCACAAGAGTTAACACGCAATTTGATCGACCCTTATTATAGATAATTAAGAAAGGTCCGCAAATATAAGTAACAACTCTTGAGTATGATAACATGACTTAAGGATGGGGTTGTACTTGGGAGGATGTTACAATGTACATCATACTTGAACCAAAGATCATTTGACTTTTAATTCAAGAGTTTAATTCATTTCCAGTACAAAGACAGCATTTGGCAGAATTCAGACTTATGGAGCATGATTTATTTCACAAGTTAAACAATCAATTTAAAGGCTATGAAAATTCTCTCAGATACTTCAATATGTCCACAAGGCTCCATAAAAATTTCGGGGTAAAAAGAGTTCTCTAACTATGATAATAAAATTCAACAATTTTAGTGGTCAGAGACCCCTCATACTCAGTTCAGAACTAGATTCTCACAATTTTTAACCCTAGCAAATGATTGAATTAGTTCAAAATAAAAATCAGGGGTATACTTCGAGATGTTGACAATATCCTGTAAAAATTTCAAAGGATAATTCAATCATTTGCTATGTTAATAAAATTATACAAATTCACAGCTTCAGTTCTACTAATCCAGACAGCACAGAAACCACTTCGGTTCTGGGTTTTTTAGAGCATTAGAAGTCACAATCAAAGACCAAGAAAATTTCTGGAACTAGCTTAAGATGTTGGCTTCAACATATATTTCTTATAGCTCATGAAAATACCCACAAATATGCCAGAAAATTCGATTTCAATGGCTGCCTATGTAAAAACCGAAAATCCAGCAGCATAGACCAAATTTCATTTGGACAAAAATGATTCCAAACATCATCCAAACACTCCACCAAAATTCATACTTCAATATCAACATAATATCAACCAATATAACAAGAAATTTCAGACCTAGCTCAATCAGATCACACCAGAATAAATTTGAAAAGGAAAAAGCAAGAAAACCCTACTTTTAGAGATTTGTGGCTCTTAACTCCAAGGGATGCTCTAGAATGCTTTTGCTTCACTTCAAAGCTTCCCCAACAACACCAAACCCTTCCTTTAATCTCAAATTGTGTGCCCTCAAAGTTGGAAAAGTGATGGATTCAAATTATAATCGGTTAGATTTGTAGGTTATGATGAGTAAAATAAGTTTGGTGAAGGGAGTTTGTGGTTTCATCAAGTCTAGGCTAGGAAAATGGAGATTTGAGTCAAGTTTTCCATGGTTTTGGTGAAGCAACAATGGAGTTGGCTGCTCCCCCTATGATGGCCGAGAATGAGAAGTGCAAATAATGGAGTTAGGTGGCTTGAATATATCCTAATATAATGATAGCATTTATGTAGTCAAAGAATAGTTTCTTTCTAATAATAAAAAGATATGGATGGCTAGGATTTAATCTTGCTTTACAAGATTAAATCTTAGCCTTCCACTTGTCTTGAATGGATATACATTATCCATTTGTAATGATTAAAATATCTTTCGATGTTAAAAATCGCACAATGAAATTTCACTGAACGGGTAAACGTCGTACCTGATTAACTGATATTACCCGAAAATTAATTCTAAGTATAAAATTATCATTCCCACTTATTTCTAACCTTATTCCCATGTTTTCCTAATTTCGGGCACCTCGGGCCCAAATATAGGTTTCAGCTGTACAGACGGACCCATGGGACCCGATAGTTACTGTCACCCGGCCCAAAATTTTTTTTTTTAAACGTTCGTTGGGCCACCCTTATCGTTGCTAAACTATTAGATTTTTGAAATTAAGATTAATAAAGTTCAAATTAATTTTCAATTAAATTTTAGAGTGTTACACCAGAAGCTGACACCTCAAGGTTCAACGGTTAAGAGGCAAAACGACCCCCATTCCCACCTCAATCGAGACCCAAGGTCCACAAAGGAACTTTCAACAAGGAAGGCTGAACAACAACAACCGCTATAATAAGCCCAACAACAATCACAACAACAATAACAACAACAAGGGGAAAGCACCACAAAGAGGTCCAGCAGCACCTCTACAACCCCCACCATCCAGAATGTCCCAAGTGTGGCAAGAATCATGGAAGCATGCCATGTGAGCCGAACAAATGTTTGCTACGGGTGTGGAAAGCCAGGCCACTACTCTAGAATCACAGAGAGGAACCCGTCAACCCCAATCCCAAGCCGCAGTACCAAGGAAGGGTCTTTACGTTAATGAAGAACGATGAAGTCACGAAATCTCGTGGAAGGTAAGTGTAACATGCATGGTAAAAACTTAATTGTACTATATGATTCTCGTGCTTCCCATTCTTTTATCTCCCACTCATGTATTAAAAGCCTTAACTTGCATGTGTAAGCTTCCTTTTGATCTTGTTGTTTCTACCCTCCTTAAAACCCATTAGGACTTGTAAATGTTATTTAGATTGCAATTTTGTTATTGAGAATAGATCCTTTGTTTTAGATCTTATTTGCTTACCCATGTGAGGTCTAGATGTGATTCTTGGCATGGATTGGCTTGAGGTCAACCGTGTCCTGTTAACTATGAGAAAACCATAACCTTTCTTCCTATTCCCATTGAACCTAAGAAACCTATAAGTCTATACATAACATCTGGAAATGGATGGTAAGGGTGAGAGTAAAGGCTATATTTTCCTAGCCACTAGTGATGTAGACTTTGAGCAAAGTATCAATGAGATATCGATAGTAAGAAATTATCCAGAAGTATTTCAGATGAGATACAGAGTTTCCCCCAGAGAGAATAGAGTTTTCTATAGAATTGCTTCCGATAGGACCCATATCCATAGCCCCATAGGATGTCCCCATTAGAGTTGATCGAGTTAAAAGTTTAGTTGGAAGATTTGTTGGAGAAAAAGTTCGTTAGGCCTAGTGCATCACCTGGGGAGCCTCGGTGTTGTTTGTAAAGAAAAATGATGGAAGTATGAGGATGTGTGTTAACTATAGGCAATTGAATAAAGTGACGGTGAAGAACAAATACCCTTTGCCTAGGATAGATGACTTGATGGACCAGCTTAAGGCGCAACATTGTTTTCTAAGATTGATTTGAGGTCAGGTTACCACAGATTAGGGTGAGAGATGAAGATATACCGAAAATGGCCTTTCGCACTCGATACGGCCATTTTGAGTTTGAGTAATGTCCTTCGGATTAACCAATGCTCCGGCAATTTTTATGGATTACATGAATAGGATCTTTAGACCCTATTTAGATCAGTTTGTGGTTGTTTTTATAGATGACATTCTCATCTACTCTAAGATCCACGAGGAGAATGAACGGCACCTAACCATAGTACTAGAGATCTTGAAGGAAAAGAAACTATATGCCAAGCTTTCTAAGTGTGAATTCTGGTTGGATGAGGTGAAATTTTTAGGGCATGTAGTATTTAAGAAAGGAATTCCTGTAGATCATAGTAAGGTGGAAACGGTCATGACTGGGAAAGACCAACCACGTAACTGAAGTAAGGAGCTTTTTAGGTTTAGCTGGTTATTACCTCGGTTTATCAAGGGATTTTCCCAGATTTCCCTACCCCTGACCAAGCTAACTAGGAAAAACACCCCTTTTCATAGACCCAGGAGTGTGAAAAGAGCTTTCAAGAGCTAAAACACAAGCTAACTAACCTCAACCCCGTCTTGGTGTTACCTGAGCAAAATGTGCCTTTCGAAGTATACTGTGATGCTTTAAGGAAGGGTTTGGGTTGTGTACTGATGCAAGATAGGCAAGTGGTGGCCTATGCGTCAAGGCAACTCAAGCCACATGAGGCAAATTACCTTACCCATGACCTTGAATTAGCCGCTGTCATGTTTGCTCTGAAGATTTAGAGACACCATTTATACAGAGTGAAGTTTGAGATGTTCTCCGATCACAAGAGTTTGAAGTATCTCTTTGATCAAAAAGAGCTAAACATGAGGCAAAGAAGGTGGATGAAATTTTTAAAAGATTATGATTTTGGGTTAAACTATCACCCAGGTAAAGTTGATGTTGTAGCCAATGCCCTAAGTAGGAAATCTTTACAAGTATCCCGTTTGATGGTGAAGGAGGTTGAGTTAATTGAGCAATTTAGAGACCTAAACCTAGGGATGATCTTAACCACTAAGGGCATAAGAGCTTGCCATCTTATGTGACGAGTGAATTCAAGGAAAGAATTGCTCAAGCCCAAAGGGAAGATAGGGAATTTCAAGAAACCTTAGGCGGAAGAGCTGATAAGTTGAAAGGTTTTACCTAAGGGAATGATAGTTTGTGGAGGTTTGAAGGTCGTATTTGTGTACCTGCTAGTGGTGACCTCCAAAGGATATTTTGGAAGAAGCCCATAAGAGTCATTTCACCCTTCATCCCGGTGCCACCAAGATGTACCAAGATTTGAAGAAGATGTTCTGGTGGCCAAGATTAAAGAAGGATGTGTACACATGGGTGAGTAAGTGCTTGGTGTGTCAAAAGGTGAAGATTGAGCACCAAAGACCCTCTGGAATGTTGCAACCCCTACCAATCCCTGAGTGGAAGTGGGATAGTATCTCCATGGATTTTATAACTAGACTCCGAGGACTCTAACACCTTAATAATTAACTCAATACGCCTAGGTCGTCTGATTAATTACTAGACTTTACTCTTTGCTTCAGTTATTTAACCATACTTTGAAAATACTTAATGAAATTACGAGCCATTTTTTTTTAAACATGATTGAAAATGTGAGCCTCGCATAGCGTGAACGATAATCGAGATAACGGAAAACCAACGAGCATATCATGAAAAACACATCATATTGGCTCCATCATATGACATCCATAATTACATAACACATAGATATTTTGCTCCAACGAGTTAGGCTAGGTGTAGTCAATCAAACAAAACATAAATAGTATATGGATGGAAAAATATCCATAAATGGCACCTACTAATAACACTTAGAGATAGGAATAGATATCCAAGCTTACGCGCAAAGTTTAGCGATACGTTCCTCAAGGATAATAAGCTGGTTCACCAGATCAAGTACATCTACCAGGTGAGCATCAACGGAATCACGAACATCACCTTTACTTTCTAAGACGAGATGGAAAGAAAGAAAGAAAGAAAGAGGGAGTGAGAAACTTATAAAAGAGTCTAAGTAGGGTACTCACCTCATATGCATCGTGTCATCATCATTGTCCTCAGGAACCTCGGGGTTATTATGAAATAGTGAACATGATAAGATTCATTCATTAAGTTCGGAAATATACTTTATCGAGGTCCGTTAGTTTTAATCATGTGTCTTGTAATGCATCATAAACTTAGCATGTCATATTTATAATGAACTTTTCCTATCATATATCTCATCAGCATATCATAATAACATAGCCATGCAGAGACCACATCATATTCCTCATCATCATATCATAAATACTATGCATAGAAGAACATCATATTCACATAATACGTTACTTAGTTCCTTAGGTGACTTAAAGTTACTTTCATCATCATTTTCTGGGTCACCCTATACTTCACCCTTTTGGGAGTAATCTAGGTTATGAGCTCATACCTTACTAGTCGTCACTAGCATATACTTATCTCTTTTGATAAGTTAAAATCCAACTCTACCCTTTTGAGAGAACGTTTAGGGCAAGAATCGCCTTTTCACCACCTATAGTCTGATGGGTCCAAAGGATCATTTTCTCATAAGTTTAAGTCACCATTAAGTCTTTGTATGTTATATCATAATACAATTCTTAATTCATAATCATTTATAACATTTTCTTGTTTATAGTCTTATTCTGGAATAATATATATACCAACTGAAATAATGCATATGGGAGATTCCCAATAAAGAGAGGTGGGTCACAAATGGACATGCTTAAAAACCAAGTCTTTCCTACCAGAACCTTTCCAAATTACACTTTTCCAGTAATATACTTTCATCCAACAACAAGGAAAAATTTTTAAATAACAAAGAATATTTCATTTTTCATGCATAAACATTCTCATTGTTTGCAACAGTAACTATAACATGCAGGCCCAGGAATCATTCAATGACGTCAAATACTTAATAAGCATCAAATCACTACATAGACTTATCATTTAAAACATCAAAGAGGCATCATCATAAATCCTTATGGAAAGTGTCTTAAACAACCAAAACTCTAGAATCGGGTAACCTCAATTATTGAACTAATTAATTATACATCTAAGGGATTTATTACCATCAATTATAAGCCTTAAGAACATTATTAGACTATATGGGCAGTGTAACGCCCCAATTTCTGATAGAGTACAAATGACCGAAATGCCCTTGAGGTCATTTTTACCGAAATTAAAGGGCAGTTGCCCAGCAACCCTCGAATGGGTCAACTCGATGTTTGAAGGGGGTTATGTTATGGATGATATTTGAGAGAACCTCGTTTTCTAAACTTTCGGCTCAAAATGACCAAAATACCCCTCCTGTGTCTACACGGGTAAAAGGTGCCGTTTGAGCCCGAACTTTTCAGGAAGTTTAGAATGATGTTTATGAGCAATGTTTGATGTTTAGTTGAGCAGGAAGGTCCGGGCAGTTTTAGCAAAATTACCATTTTGCCCCTAGAACGTGTACAGTAAGCCTAATGACGCAATTAAGCAAACCTAAGCAATATTAGGCTCTAATCGAAGATTAATTTATTTCGATAATTAATCTAGAGTCAAAATGATTTATTAAGGTTAATTAGAACCTAAGATTGCTTAGATAAACTCTAATTGCATTCTTTAATTCAAGATTCCTAGTCATGGAATCTTGAATAGTGTTTTCTCTCTCCAATTCCTTAAATTAAGGAATTGAGCCATACCTCATTTGACCAAAAGAATTATTTTAAATTACTAATCTAATAAGATTGCCCTCCTAATCAAGTCTTGAACCACCTTAATTAACCATTTTCTCACCTAAACACTTGCTTACAAACTCCTAATCAAAAACCTAATCAAAGAAACACTTAAACACATCCTTAAACCACAATTACATGAACAAAAATCCCTTCCCCTTGGCTGATGAGGTGGCCGAAATCTCCCCCAAAATGGTGCCACATGTTGAATTTTGTTGCACTCCAAGCCCATGCCTTAGGCCATTGCCCATGCTTCCAACCATGCTTGCCATGCCTAAGCCCATGCTTTTGTAAGAGATATTTTCCTCCTCCCTTGACCTTGAAAAGCCATCAGCCATTCCTCCCCAAATCAGCCAACATGTCTCATTTTTTCTATAAATACCAAGCCTTTGAAGACTTGGTTGCTCTTTGGATCATTTGCCAAGTTTAAGCATTCTTACACTTTCTCTCATTTCCTCTCAAATTCCCTCAACTTGGCTGATTTCTTCCTCAAGACACCAAGAGGATTTCCTTCACCTTCCATCAAGAAAACAAAGCTTTCTTACATCTCTTCAAGACTTCTTAAGGTAGGGGTTAAGTTTTGATGATTTTTGTTTGTGTTCTTCAAGAAAGTTCTAGTTTTTCTCTTGGTTTCAAACTCTTTTCCCCTTCCTCTTTCTTTTTCAGCCAAGAGGCCTTTTTATAAAAAGAATGTGAGCTTGATGATGAGGTTTCAAGATAATGACTTGTTGTTGTCATGTGAGAAACCTCTAAAGCTTGAAACAACTTGGTCTTGGACCATACATGCTTGGATTTCCTTTCTTTTCTTGGCTTAAGTTTCATTTTCCTTTCCTCTTTCCCTTAAGGATTTCAGTTTTTCTTCTTTGGATTTGAACAAAGTTTGTAAAATATGTCTAGTAGATCACAAAAGTTTTGTTAAGAAAGTTAATCTTATGATTTCAAAGAGCTCTAAGCTTACCCTTGCCAACCTTAAAGTTGGTCGGCCATTCTAAGAGTTTTACTCTAGATTGAAGCCCATGAGCAATAAAATAAAGAATATGACTTAGTCCTTGTAGTTTTGTTTAGACAAAATGTTGAACTTTGAGTCCTTTTCCTTAAGCTTGATGATGAGTTCAAACCTTAAGATTTCTTTTGAAGTCTAGGTGCTAAGAACTCTAAAGCTTGCCTTATGATACATAATGGGTTGAGGTTTATGTTCCTCTAAAAGTCTTGTAAGAGCTCTAGTTAAGATAAAAACAAATTGCATTCATGTTTAAATTTATGTCTTGCATCTCATGTTTATTTTGATGCTATCACTAATTTCACAAGAGTAAATGAATGAACTTGCATTACCATATTTAAATTCCCAAGCTTGCATTTCATGTTTATATTTCAAGTCATCACTTAATCCTTAAAGATAATAATGAAGTTGCATCTCATATTTATTTTATGCTCTCACTTTACTTTCTAATGAAGAGTAAAATGAAGTGCATAGCATGTTTAAGATTATGTCATCACCTAAATACTCTAGAGCTCAAAGACTTGCCCTAAGTATCCTAAAAAGGGAACTCTAGCCAAAAGAAATGGATGAGTTTTAGTATGATTTCTATAATGGTTTGATTTTGTAAAATGCAGAATGATTTAAGAAAATGTTGGAAAACCGTTTTATGAGGTCTCAAGATGTTTAAATAGTGTGGAATGTGTCAAAAATCATGTTTTCTCAAATTTGGAGGTTCTGGTAATCGATTACCATCCATGTAATCGATTACCAGAAGGTTTCCGAAGGACTTTTGGTTCTGGTAATCGATTACCAGAGGCAGTGTAATGATTACGGCTTTTTCATGCCCAGAACCTTTCTGAAACCCTGTAATCGATTACCTTATAGTGTAATCGATTACTCTTATGTTCTTTATTTTTTGAAACATTTAACCCTAAGTAATCGATTACCATTGTATGTAATCGATTACCCGTTGTTTTTGAAACCCATAATGAATTAGCTCCTGGTAATCGATTACTAGGAACATGTAATCGATTACCAGAACACCTTTTGTTTCCAAAAAATATCCCAAGAGAAAACTAGTAACTTATATGCTTTTCAACCCAAGAGATTATGTGATTTTATGGGTTCATGATTTTGGTTCTATGTTTGGCTACTATATAAATGCTGTTCTAAGGTGTTAAATGTGTAAAATTATGTTGAGTGAAGCAAGGATCGATTTAGAAAAGTTAGAAAAGAATAAATAATTAAAAAGGGATTAGAGATGAGAATTCTAGAACACCTTAATGCAAGAAATGCAAATCTGTTCTAGCATGTTTAATTCAAGGATAAATGATTCATAATTAGTAAGACATGTACAAGATCCCTTCATAAATAATTAGGTGTTGATTTCTAAGTTTAAGATGATGATAAGAGATTTAAAGTGGTTTATAACTTAGAGAACATGCCTAGGATTCCCTCATAATTGATCTAGGATTAATTATGGAGCCTTAGGCGAAGATAGATCTTAAAAAGGGTCACGAATGGAGATTTTAGAGCCCCGTAAGCACATGATATTTTCTGCCCTTTTATGATAAGTGCTGATTGGAATTTTGGTGAGTTCAAATCTTAGAGAAAAGTTTAAGTGTCATCCCCTTGAGGGTAATAAAGATGCAAATACAAGTTTAAAGCCCGTAAAGGTCAAAGCATAAGATACTATGAGATAGGTGGACGAGAGAGTATGATTATGATGATGAACCTCGTGCACACTTATGATGATGTGATTATGTTAGTTCCTTGAGCATGAAACTTTATGTGCCAAATTTGATATGGTGATATGATGAAATGTTGTGTTTGAGATGCATAATGTTTCGAAAATATGAATGAAATTGAGAAATATGCTCATGTGAACTAGAAAGTTATTGCAATGAGAAAGTTCCATGAAAATGATGCATGTGACTAAAATTATGTGGCATGACTCAAATTTGAGGAAATTCGAGAGAAGCTGTTATGCCGAATTTCCGTCAAATTTGAGGGATATAAGAAAGTTTTTGAAAAAGATGATGTTTAAAGTGATATGCCGAGACGTACTTCTCCTGCTCTGAGGAGAAGGTAAAACCATGAGGGCGTAGGCATCAGCCTGCCAAGCAGACAAAGTCGCTGGTCTTAACCAGTCGATGCGTTTCGAAGAAGGAAAAGTATATGATGTTTAAAGTGACACACCGAGACGTACTTCTCCTTCTGAGGGAAGGTAAAACCGTGAGGGCATAGACATTAGCCTGCCAAAGCGGACAAAGTCGCTGGTCTTAACCAGTCGATGCGTTTCGAAGAAGGAAAAAGTCCCATGATGGGTGATCCTTAGGCCCCCTACCCGTACTCTGGGAGTCGGGATTATGATGATTATGATGAATATGTTTATGATTCGCTTATCAAGAGGATAAGTAAGAACTAGTGACGACTAGTTAAGGTATGAGCTCATAGCCTAGTTTAAGGGGTGCGGTTACTATTATGATTGGTGTCACAAGTATGAGAAAAGGAAAGATGTTCAAGAGAAAAGTTACATGCCACTTATATGTTGTTTGATAATTGTTTGATTTACCTAAAGTCCTGCCATGCATCCATGAACTATTATGTTGCATACATGCATTAAGAATCATTATAAAAGACATGGACCTTGGATAAATACCTTTGCGAAAACCTCATAATGAACCTATGCATGCTTAACCTTTTCATAATAAACCCAAGGTTCCTGGGACGTAAACGATGACACTAGGATAGAGGATTTCCTCCTGAGATTCTTTAGCAAATTCTCACCCTCTCTCTTTCCTTTCCGTTACGTCTTCAGATATCGATGGCGTCGTTCGTGATTTTTGTTGACGCACCCGTGTGGGAGTTACACTATGATCCGAGCATCAGTCCTACCACTTTGAGGGTCATTGTGCCATACGCGTTTTGCATACGTGGGACGCCATTTGCCTTTCCAGTTCCAGCTATCGCTTCGATCCGACTTCACCCTTTGGCAACGACCTGATTTTTGAGAGGACGCGACCCCGTGACGAGCAAACCGTCGCGCCCGTTCGGCATCTTCAGCGGTGCGAGGTTACCCCGAGTACATGCCTCGCTCGAGACATTCGAGACCGACCCATTAGAGGATCCTCCTTCTCATCCTTTCTCAGAGGGTCCCGCCCTGCCGTACCCATGGATATCGGGATGGGTAGCGAGGAGATGGTCGCAGCGGAGGTTAGTACGACGTCCGAAGATGCGCCCTCACCGTGGCGGGCATGCTCGCCCATCCTTCCGCCTTCACGCACCCGAGGAGCTTGCCCGGTTCATTGGATATGTGCCAGAGATGAGTAGGAGCGTCGTCCATAGCTCGAGGGAGGGAGAGTCTTAGCTTGGGAGTATCTTTTGGGGTTGTTCCATGTATTTGTCTTCATGTTTCTTATTTTCATGTTGTTGTCCTCTGCCCACTAGTATGGGTAAGACTTTATGTTTCTGTTATATTTCTGTTGTGATGTACTAAACTATGTTATCTAATGTGATGAGGAATGATGTTTATGATGGATGTGTTCTTTAATGCTTATGTCTGTATGTTTTATTTATCCTTCCGCTTCACGTTTTATATGTTACGCGCAAAGGCTCGCACTTTGTTTTATATGAATCTTTTCAAAAAAAATTTACCTGTATTTTCCGCTAAGTATTTTGTAAATGAATTTAAAAAGAAGTAATAACTAATATTTAGTCTTGATACGTCCTAGGCGTATTGGGTTAAATATTAGGGTGTTACAGGCATAGAGGAAGTTGTTCTTAAGGTTTTACATGTGCTAGAAGTTGCATTTTTAACCCTTTCTTATTACCTTTCCCTAATTACTAAACCAATTATGAATCATTCTCCTTATCTAAACATGATAAAATCTGGTTCTTAAGGCCACTAAAGGCTCTGACAGAATGGATAAATTTCATTCTCTAAAGTTCTAGAAATCTTGCTTTACGGTTTTTCTAGTTGCTAGTTTCATTTTTTAGTGCTCGGTTAATCCTATACTAATTGTTACCAAATTTTTCATGACTAAAAATCTTAGGCAGAATTATAACATACCAAAACAGATTTGGTAGTGGATCAACTTAAAGAGATCAAAGACTAGTATTAACCTAGCTTTACGGTTTATTTATGTAGCTAGTTTTTCTTCTAGCATGCATAGAATTGTTCCCTCATCATTAAACATAATAATCACAACTTCAAACATATTAAATCATCATCATACAGTAGTAGTAAACTCAGATCAGTTACCGAATCATGAACCTCACATAATTGCATCAAATCACATTTTAAGTGTACATAAGATACTAGTTTCCCGTAAAATCCTTGCAAAACCTCAAAACTCTTTTAGAAACTAATGTTTTTCTTTTGTTAATCTTGAAAGAAATTATAGAACTAAATCAGTAGCTATTTAAAATCACTTTGGGCTTACCTTAATTATGAGGCTGATTTATATATTGAAAGAATCTTCACGATTAAAATTTTCACTTAAGATAAAAGGAGCAAGTCTTGAGCTTTATAGATTTAGGTGATAACTAGAATCATAAACATGCTATGCAACCTCATTTTAATCTTGTCTTTATACTTGGAATTATAAACATAATATGCAAGACTTGAAATTTAAACATGATGTGCAGGTCCATATTATTATATTCACGAATTAAGGTGATCTACTTGAAATATAAATATGATTATGCAAGCTTGGAAATATAAACATGATGCAAGAGCTTGAAATAAATAAGAAACTGGAGTGGCAGGAGTCCGCACTGAGCCAGTGAGAGAGAGAATCTTAATAAAAGAAAAATAAGAAACAAGCGCGGTAGTCCACACTGGACCGGTGAGAGAGAAGAGAATTCTTATTACATCTTATTAAGCTCCAAACTCAAGACTTCTTAAAGAATGAATTCTTTGACTCCAATAATCTTAAGGAAATTGAAAGTGAGTTTTAGAGTTCTTATTATTATGGTTCCAAGAACCTTATTTCTTTGCTTGTGATACTTGGGCAAGTCTTTGGGCTCTAGGATTCTTAGGTGATGACATAATAATAAACATGTCATGCGTTGATTCTTTTAGCCATTATAAAATAAAGTGAGAGCATAAAATAAATATGAGATGCAACCTTTTATCATCTTTAGAGATTAAGTGACAACTTGAAACATAAACATGAAATGCAAGCTTGGAAATTTAAACATGAGAATGCAAGTTCATTTATTCATTCTTTAGAATTTAGTGATGACATAGAAAGTAAACATGGTTATGCAAGGTATAAACTTAAACATGGATGCAAGTTCATTTTATTTCTTTACTAGAGCTCCTCCAAGACTTTAGAGAAATATAAATTCAACCCAATATATCTTAGCAAGACAAAGTGAAAAATACATCTTTCAAGTTCTAAACTCAAGATTTTTATTTTTACATCATAAAAACATCGTTCTTTAAAATTTTGTATCAAGTGGAATTTTCAAGCTTTAGAGGCCTAACTTGTGATGGATTTACAACCAACACTCAAGGTCCTCATCATCAAGCTATCATCATATTCCCATATAGGCCTTATGGCCGAAATGTTCAAAGGAAAAGAAAGAAGAAAATGAATGAAAAAGCTAGAGAAAGTCCATGAAATCATCATTTTGAACCAAGAACAACACTTAGCAAAGCATAGAAATAAGCTTAAAGACAACTCCCTACCTAATGTGATTTGAAGGAAAGGAAGAGAACTTGGTTTCTTGGAGTGAAATGAAAGAAAATCTCTTTGAGAAATTGAAGAAGAAGTTTCGGCCAAGGGAAGGAGGAAAGAAAGTTTTTGTGCTTTGTAAAAACTAGAAATGTGTAACTATGATTCAAGGTTTCTAACACTCCTGAAGTATGCCTATTTATAGAAGAATTCAAGCTCATAAATGGACAAGAGGAGGAGGCATAATTGGTAGATTTTTCATTGGGAACAAAGGGTGGAGAATCATTTTTATTTAAGGCATGTTTTATGCCATGTTTTAAGGAATTTTTGGCTTTTTCTTTACATGAAGCTTTGTGCCAAATTTGACAAATTTTCTTATGCATTGTGGCTCCATTATTTCAGCCATTTGTAGCCCATGGAAGAGAAATTGGTGTGTTCCATGTATTATTTAGGTGTAGGTAAGGTATCTTTGTAAATTAGAGAATTTGCAATTAAGGGCTTAGGTGAATTAGTAAGCAATTTGGGTGTTTTTAAGCAATTTTAAGTTCTAATCAATCTAAATAAATAATTTTGACTCTAGATTAATAATTAGAATCTAATAACCTTTAATTTGAGCTTAATATTACTTAGGTTTCGCTATACGAATCAAAATCTCAAAATTAAAACTCACAAAGGAGGGACAAAATGGTAATTTTACTTAAAAATTGCCCGAGACCACCAGCTTAACTAATGGTTAATCATAGCTTAAAAACATGTTTTAAAACATTTTAGTGAGGTTCGGGCTAAGTGGCACGCGAAGTTAAAACAAGCTGCAAGGGCATTTTGGTCATTTCACGCGTTGGAGCTCAAAATTAGGATTCTTCTCCTCTATTAACACACATAACATAAACAATCCCTTATTATCATCAAAACATTCCCTTGAGGATGGGTGGGGCCCACGATCCTCATTTTCTGAGTAAAATAACCTCAGGGCATTTTGATCATTTTACACGTATGAAAATTTGGGTTTGCAACTAACAATTGCTCCTATCCTTTCTTCTAATGTTATATTCCTTTATTGAGGATTTTTGGTCTCGAATTATATGAAAAATTACCTAGGTAATTGGTAATTTCTAACGATAGTAAAAATTACAGTAAAAATTAGGGTGTTACAAGGACCCAAGCGAATCATGACGCCATTTGGGTAATAGTGGATTAGTTGACAAAGTCAGCCCACTTTTTATTAAGGTGACTTATTCCTTGGATAGGTTAGCACAATTATATATCAGGAGATAGTAAGGTTACATGGAGGACCATCGACAATAATGATGGATCTGCGTTTACGTCACGATTTTGGGGAGCCTTTCAGAAGGCATTTGGTTCAAACTCTGTTGAGTACGGAATATCACCCCCAAATAGACGGTCAATCTGAAAGAACTATCCAAACCTTGGAGGATATGTCAAGGGCATGTGTTTTGGATCAAAGGGGAAGTTGGATAAGTACCTCACTCATTCAGTTTGCATATAACAACAGTTATCATGCAAGTATCGGTATGGCACCGTACGAGGCCCTCTATGAACGGAAATGTCAATCTCCTTTATGTTGGTATGAACCCAGAGGAGTTTACTTGGACCTGATATTGTGAGGTAAACAATGGAACAAATCAAGAAGATTAGGGATAAGATTTTTCCTGCTCAAAGTCGACAGAAAACTATGCGGCCAAGCGTGAAAACCGCTAGATTTTCAAGAAGGGGACCTGTGTTCCTAAGGATCACCCCCACCAGGCATAGGCCGAGCAATGAAAGTAAAGAAATTGAGCCCTAGATTTCTTGGCCCATTTGAAATCCTTAATAAAGTTGGTCTTAGCTTACCTTATAGCCCTTCCCAAGTCTGCCCAACCTTCATGATGTTTTTCAGGTATCCAGTTAAGAAATTCTCAGCAACCCAAGTATGTACTAGAGCCAGAACATGTGCAATTAAGAGATGACATGACGTTTAACTTACCACCCAAGAATCGTTGACCGAGGAGTTAAGCAATTAAGAAATAAGGCTGTCCCTGGTCAAAGTAGCATAGGGACGAGGTGAAACTGGAGAATTCACATGGAAGCTTGAAATCAGACATGCAAGCACAATACCCCGAGCTATTCAGGTAATGAATTTCGAGGGCAAAATTCTTTTAAGGAGGGAGTAATGTAACGCCCCACTTTTTACTGTCATTCCGAATTACCCTAAGTAATTCTTACATAAAATTAGACTGGACAATTCTCAAATAGGGAATATAACATTGGAAAAAAGGTTATGAGCGATTCGTGCAAGAGTTGCAAACCCGAATTTCTGTACGTGTAAAATGACCAAAATGCCCCTGAGGTTATTTTACTTCAGAAAATGAGGATCGTGGGCCCCACCCGTCCTCAAGGGGATGTTTTGATGATAATAAGGGATTGTTTGTGTTATGTGTGTTAATAGAGGAGAAGAATCCTAATTTTGAGCTTAACGCGAAATGACCAAAACACCCCTAGGGTTTTAACTTCGATTTGCGTGCCGACTTAGCCGAACCTCACTAAAATGTTTTAAAACATGTTTTTAAGTTATGATTGTCCATTGGTTAAGCTCGGGTGGCCTCGGATTTTTAAGCGAAATGACCATTTTGCCCTGTCTTTGTGTAGTTTTGCGAATTTTGAGATTTTGATTTGTCTAATAAAACCTAAGCAATATTAGGCTCAAATTAAAGCTTATTAAATTCTAATTATTAATCTAGAGTCAAAATTATTTATTTAGATTGATTAGAACCCAAAATTGCTTAAAAACACTCAAATTGCTTACTAATTCACCTAAGCCCTTAATCGTAAATTCTCTAATTTGCAAGAATACCTTACCTACACCTAAATAATACATGAAACACACAAATTTCCTCTTCCATGGGCTGTAATGGACGAAATTATTGGTCCATAATGCATCAGAAATTTTGTCAAAGAATGCACACAAACCAAGGTATGAAAACAAGGAACCATGAAAACATGATTCCATGTTTTAAGCCACCAAACAAGATGATTTTTCTTCCTTGTTTCCTCCTAAAATTTGGTCAGACTATCCTCCTTTGTCCATTTATGAGCTTCAAAATCTTCTATAAATAGGCATACTTGAGGAGTGTTAGAAGCCTTGAATCATAGTTACACATTTCTAGTTTTTCCAAAGCTCAAAAGATCTCATTCTTTCCTCCCCTTGGTCGATACCTTAGCATCAGTTTTTCAAGGAGATTTTCTTTCATTTCATTCAAAGAAACCAAGTTCTCTTCCTTTCCTTCAAAATAAATTAGGTAGGGAGTTGTTTTTAAGCTTAATTCCAAGTATTAATAAGTGTTGTTCTTGGTTAAAATGATGATTTTATGTACTTTCTCCTTGCTTCATATTTCGATTTCCTTCTCCTTTTCTTCTTGTATATTTTGGCCTTGTGGCCTTTGTAATGATGAGACCATGGTTTGATGATGAGGTTCCTAAGTGTTGGTTGCAAAGCTTTCACAAGTTAGACCTCTAAAACTTGAAGGTTTCATTAGTTTTCAAAGTTTGAAGCAACTATGTTTTTATGATAAAGGTCTTGAGTTTAGAACTTGAAAAATATATTGACACTTATGTTTCATTTCTTGTTAAGCTTTGTTTTTAGTTTAAAATGATGTTTAACAATTTTTCATTTCTATATGACCCTTGAACTTCTCCTTTTCTTGCCATTTGATTTCGACCTCAAGGCCTAAGAAAGTTTTCTAGGATAGCTCAATAATGAAATCTCTAAAGTTCACTTTGTCTTGCTAAGATATATATTGGGTTGAAATTATAATTCTTTTAAAGTCTTGAAGGAGCTCTAGTAAAGAAATAAAAATGAACTTGCATCCATGTTTAAGTTTATGCCTTGCACATCATGTTTACTTTTAATGTCATCACTAAATTCTCAAGAATAAATAAATGAACTTGCATACCTCATGTTTAAATTTCCAAGCTTGCATTTCATGTTTATGTTTCAAGTTGTCACTTAATCTCTAAAGATAATAAAAGGCTGCATCTCATATTTATTTTATGCTTTCACTTTATTTTATAATGACTAAAAGAATCAACGCATGACATGTTTATGTTTATGTCATCACTTAAAGATCCTAGAGCTCAAAGACTTGCCCAAGTATCACAAGCAAAGTTGGAACCATGGTAATAAAAACTCTAAAGCTTTCTTGAGATTATTGGAGTCAAAGAATTCATTCTTTAAGAAGTCTTAAGTTTGGAGCTTAATATGATGTAATAAGAGTTCTCTTCTTCCTTCACCGGTCCAGTGCAAACTACCGCCGCTCCTTTCTTAAGATTCTCTTCTCCCTCCACTAGTTCCTGCGGACTACCGCCGCTCCAGTTTCTTGCATCATGTTTATATTTCAATCTCTTGCATCATGTTTAATTTTCAAGTCATCACCTTGAATCTTAAAGATAAAGAAATGGATTTGCATATCATGTTTATAATTCCAAGTTATCACCTTATAATGACAAGATTAAAATGAGGTTACATAGCATGTTTATGATTCTAAGATATCACATAAATCTCTTAAGCTCAAGACTTGCTCCTTTTATCTTAAGTGAAAATTCTAATCATGAATATTCTTTCAATATATAAATCGGCCTCATGATTAAGGAAGGCCTAAAGTGATTTTAAATAGCTACTGATTTAGTTCTATAATTCCTTTCAAGATTAACAAAAAGCATTAGTTTCTAAAAGAGTTTTGAGGTTTTGCAAGGATTTTACGAAACCAGTATCTTACGTACACTTAAAATGTGATTTGATGCAATTATGTGAGGTTCATGATTCGGTAACTGATCTGAGTTTACTACTACTGTATGATGATGATTTAATATGTTTGAAGTTGTGATTATTATGTAATGATGAGGGAACAATTCTATGCATGTTAGAAGAAAAACTAGCTACATAAATAAAACCGTAAAAGCAAGATTTCTAGAACTTTAGAGAATGAAATTTATGCATTCTTCCAGAACCTTTAGTGGCCTTAAGAACCAGATTTTATTATGTTTAGATAAGGGACAATGATCCATAATTGGTTTAGTAATTAATTTTAGCATCATAGGGAAATAAGGAAAGGGTTAAAAACGTAACTTCTAGCACACGTAAAACCTTAAGAACAACTTATTATCTATGCTACCCCATATAGTCTAATAATGTTCTTAAGGCTTATAATTGATGGTAATAAATCCCTTAGATGCATAAGAAATTAGTTTGATAATTAAGGTTACCCAATTTTAGAGTTCGGTTATTTAAGGAGCTTACTGAGAATTTTAGATGACATTTTTTGATGCTTTGGAATGTCAGTTTATATGATGATGTAATGCCTATTAAGAATTTGATATTATTGAATGATTTCATGGCTTGCATGTTATAGTTGCTGTTGCAAACAATGAGAATGTTTATGCATCCTGATGATTATGATATAACATGCAAAGACTTAATGGTGACTTGAACTTATAAGGAAATGATCCTTTGGACCCATCAAACTATAGGTGGTAAAAGGTGATCCTGAAAAATGATCCTTTGGACCCATCAGACTATAGGTGGTGAAAATGTGATTCTTACCCCTAGCCCGTTCTCTCAAAAGGGTAGAGTTGGGATTTTAACTTATCAAAAGGGATAAGTATATGCTAGTGATGACTAGTAAGGTATGAGCTCATAACCTAGATTACTCCTAAAAGGGTGGAGTATAGGGTGGCCCAAGGAAAATAATGATGATGATGACAAGATTTTAAGTCACCTAGGACACTAAAGAAATGAAATATGTGCACCATGTCTTGTGCATAGCTATTATGGTATGATGTTCTTCTATGCATAGCATTTATGAGATAATGATGAGAAATATGATGTTCTTCTATGCATGTTATTATGATATGATGATGAGGAATATGATGTGTTGATGAAAGGAAAAGTTCATTATAAACATGACATGCTAAGTTTATGATGCATTATAAGATGCATGATTAAAATCAATGAACCTCGGTAAAGTATTTTCGAACTTAATAAATGAATCTTAGCATGCTCACTATTTTATAATAACCCCGAGGTTCTTAAGGACTATGATGATGACACGATGCATATGAGGTGAGTACCCTACTAAGATTCTTTTATAAGTTTCTCACTCCCTCTTTCTTTCTTTCCATCTCGTCTTCAAAAAGTGATGGTGATGTTCGTGATTCCGTTGATGCTCTCACCTGGTAGAGTACTTTATTTGGTGAACGGCTTATTATCCTTGAGGAACGTATCACTAAACTTTGCGCGTGAGCTTGGATATCTGTTCCTATCTCTGAAGTGTTATTAGTAGGTGCCATTAATGGATATTTTTCCATCCGTATACTATTTATGTTGGTTTGATTGCCTACACCTAGCTTAACTCTGTTGGTAGGCAAAATATCTATGTGTTAAGTAATTATGGATGTTATATGATGGAGCCAATGTGATGTGATGTGATGTATTTAAATTCTAATATGTCTTTTTATATTCCGCTAAATCGTTCACGTTATGCGCGGCTCACGTTTCAATTATGTTTTAAAAAAATGGCTCGTAATTTCACTAAGTATTTTCAAAATATGATTAAAAGAATTGAAGCAAGGACTAAAGTCTAGTAATTAATCAAATACAATCTAGGTTTATTGGGTTAATTATTAGGTGTTACATATTGGGTTAATTATTAAGGTGTTATACAATTAGAGTTTATCTAAGCAATCTTAGGTTCTAATTAGCCTTAATAAATTATTTTAACTCTAGATTAATTATCGAAATAAATTAATCTTCAATTAGAGCCTAATATTGCTTAGATTTGCTTAATTGCGTCATTAGGCTCACTGTATATTGTTCTAGGGGCAAAATAGTAATTTTGCACTAAACTGCCGAGACCTTCCGGGCCCAACTAAACATCAAACATCACTTAAAAACATCATTCTAAACTTCCTGGAAAAATTCCAGGCTCGGCACCTTTTACCCGCATAAAACACGTAGGGGTATTTTGGTCATTTTGAGCCGAAAGTTCAGAAAACGAGATTTTCACCTCGAATATCAAACATAACAATTATAACCCCTTTAAACATTGAGTTGATCCATTGGAGGATTGCCGGTCGACTGTCCTTGAAACCTGGGTAAAAATGACCTTAGGGGCGTTCGGTCATTTGTAAGAACAAAAAATGGGCGTTACATTACTCCCCTCCTTAAAAAAAATTTCATCCTCGAAATTCGTTACCTTAGAAAAGCTTGGGATACTTCGTCCGCATCTCGGATTCCAACTCCTACGTGTACTCCTTTGTCTCGTCCCACGCGACTTCACCAAAGGAACGGACTTGTTCCTCAACTGCTTGACACCTCGATCCACAATCCTCGTTGGTGAAGGATTGAAAGTTAGGTCCTCCCTTAACTGTACATGCTCTGGCTCTAACACATGGCTAGGGTCAATTGATATTTCTGAGTTGGGAGACGTGAAAGATGTCATGAAGATTTGACAGATTTGGAGGTAGGGCTATTTTAGGCAACGTCTCGACTCTCTGAAGGATTTCAAAAGGACCGAGAAATTGGGGACTCAACTTCTTGACTCTCATGGCTCTACTTATGCCTATAGTGGGGGTAATTCTAAGAAAACATGCTCGCCTTCTTGAAACTCCAACGGCTTCGCCGCTTGTCCGCATAGCTCTTTTGTCGGCTTTAGTCAAGATTCTATCCTTGATCATTCTTATTTGCTCCGTGGTTTCCCTCACTACATCTGGTCCCCAAACGCTTTGTTCTCCGAGATCATGCCAACACAAGGGCGACTGGCACTCCCTTCCATACAAGGCCTCATACGGTGCCATACCGATGCTCGTATGATAACTATTGTTATATGCGAACTCGATAGCGTACTTATACCAACTCCCTTTTCAATCCAAAACACATGCCCTTAACATGTCTTCCAATGTTTGGATAGTTCTTTCCGATTGTCCATCTGTTTAGGGTGGTAAGTCGTGCTTTAACACAGCTTTGAACCAAACGCTTTTGAAAGGCTCCCAAAAACGTGACGTAAGCGGATCTTTAATCCAAGATTATCGTCGATGGAACTCCATTTAAGCTCAATATCTCTTGGATATACAATTGGGCCAACTTATCTAGGGAAAAGGTTATCTTGATGGATAGGAAATGGGTCGACTTGGTTAACCTGCCCACTATTACCCAAATAGCGTCATGGGCTTGGGTTTGGTAGGCCGGTCACAAAATCCATAGATATACTATCCCACTTCCATTCAGGGATAGACAAAGGTTGCAACATTCCTGAAGGCTTTTGGTGCTCAATCTTCACTTTTGATAGACTAAGCACTTACCAACCCAGGCTACTATGTCCTTTTAAATTGGGCCACCAGAACATCTTCTTTAAATCCTGATACATCTTGGTGGCACCAGGATGGATGGTGAAGTGGCTTTTATGGGCCTCCTCCAAGATACTTTCTCGGAGGTCACCATCTTGCGATCACAGATCCGCCCTTCAAACTTCCACAACCCATTGGTCCCTTGCTCAAAACCCTTAAGTTTTCCAGCCTTACCTTCTAGAGTCTCCCTAAACTCCTCATTTTCTACTTGTGCCATCACAACCCTCTGTTTAAACCCACTTGTTCCTAAGATGGCACATCCTCATACTCTTTTCATATCGACATCCCTAAATTCATGTTCTTAAACTTCTCTATTAGCTCAACTTCCTTGACCATCATGTGGGATAAGCGTAATGACTTTCGACTCAAGGCATCGGCGACCACATTGGCCTTGCCGGGTGGTAACTTAGCCGAAATCATAGTCCTTTAGAAACTCCATCCACCTTCTTTGCCTCATGTTTAACTCCTTTTGATCAAAGAGATGCTTAAGACTCTTGTGATGGAGAAAACTTCAAACCTTACTCCATATAAGTGATGCCTCCAAATCTTCAAGACAAACACTATGGTGGCTAACTCTAGGTCATGGGTAGGGTAGTTAACCTCTTATGGCTTGAGTTGTCAGATGCATAGGCTACCACTTGCCTATTTGCATCAACATACAGCCTAAACCCTTTCTAAGCATCACAATATACCTCGAAGGTATATTGGGTAAGGTAAAACCAAAACTGGGGTCGAGGTTAACCTTTCCTTTTAACTCTTGGAAGCTCTTTTTGCAATTGGGATTCCATGAAAACGGGGTGTTCTTCCTAGTGAGCTTGGTTAGGGAAGGGAAATCCTGGAAAATCCTTTAATAAACCTTCGTAATAGCCCTAATCCCAAAAGCTTCGATTTCTGATATGGTCGGTCTATCCCAATTCATTACAGCTTCTATCTTACTAGGGTCAGCTATACTTCCTTTTGATACTACATGTCCCTAAAACTTCACCTCCTCCAACAGAATTCACACTTAGAGAGCTTAGATACAACTTCTTCTCTTTCAACACCTCTAAAACCAACCTTAGGTGACTTTCATGCTCCTCGTGAGTCTTCGAATATATGAGTATATCATCTATGAAAACAACCACGAACTTATCTAAATAGGGTCTAAAGATCCTATTTCATGTAGTCCATGAACACGGGGCATTTTCAGTCCAAAAGACATCACGGTGAACTCAAAATGTCCGTAGTGTCTTAAAGCGGTTTTAGGTATATCCTCATCTCTCACCCTAATTTGGTGGTATCCGGACCTTAAGTCAATCTTGGAGAATACCAGTTGCTCCTTTTAACTGGTCCATGAGATCATCAATCCTAGGCAAAGGGTATTTATTTTTCACTATTACACGATTCAATTGCCTATAATCTATATACAATCTCATGCTCCCATCCTTTTTCTTAACAAAGAACCGGGCTCCCAGTGAAGCACTAAGTCTAATAAAACTCTTTCTCAGCTCCTCCAATTGGGTTTTCAATTCCTTTAACTCCAAGGGTGACATCCTATACGGGGCTATCGAGATAGGTCCCGTTCCGGAACCAACTCGATGGAGAACTCCACTTCTCTCTCGGGAGGAACTCGGGTATCTCCTTAGGAAATACCTGGAATACTCTCTCACCACTGGAATATCATCTATGTTTTACTCAAAGTCTACCTCGCTAGCGGCTAGAAGGACATATCCCTTAGTTTTCTCCCCACTACATAAGACATCTATGAAATTTACATAAAGTTTCAAGGTTTGACTTGTCTTGCTAGGGGGATGACGAAAATGACAGACTTGGTGTAACAATCTAACAATACATGGTTAGCATAAAGCCAATCCATGCCAAGAATTATTCCTATGTCTTTCAAAGGTAAACAAATGAAATCTATGATAAAGGATCTATTTTCAATAGTAGATGACAATTTAGGCAACAATTACAGGTATGTAAGGCGATTGTAGGAGTAGAACAATAAGGTCAAAAGGAAGCTTAGAAACTTTCAAATCAAGGACTCGACACTAGCATGTAAGATAAAAGAATGAGTAGCACCGAGTCATATAGCACAGTTAAGGTTCTACCATTTAATTCGCATTTACCTTTTGTAACATCCTAGTTTTCTTTAGATATTAATTGAGGAAAACTTAATAGGAATATTAGAATTCTCGCAGGAACAATTGTGATGAGAATGACTCCATGAGGGAGCACAAAAAAAAAAAACGTGAATAGTACTGGGGCCCAGGCCTCCGGACGCCAAAAGATTAAGACAGAAGTGCCCGAAGTTAAGAAAATATGAGAATAAGATTAGGAATATGTGGGAACGATAATTTTATACCTAGAATTAAATTTCGGGTAATATCGGTTGTACGGCGTTTACCCGTTTAATTTCGGTGTGTGATTTTTAACATCGAAAGACATTTCCATCACTACAACTAAATAATATCCCCAAATTAAGACAAGTGGAAGGCTAGGATTCAATCTTGGAATCCAAGATCAAATCCTAGCCATCCATCATAGCCTAGTCACCAAATTCATCATGATTTTCTACAAATATCTTGCCTTGCATTTATGACAAGCCTAGTCACTTGATCTTCTTAACCAAGCCATGCTCATATTCGGCCATTTCAAGGAGAAATCAGAGCTTGGAAGTCCTCCATAGCCAAGAGCTTCACCTTGTGTTCATCTCACAAAAACCCTAGCTTAGAATCATCAAAACCCAAATCTTCCTTCATAAAAATTGATCTACACTTCCACCTCTACAATTATAACCGATTGAAATTTCAAGAACCCCATCCTTCTTGCACATCCATCAGTGATCAGAGGAGGGTTTGAGGTTGTGTGGGGAGTTTTGGTTGTGAAGAAATCACAACTTAAAACAAGCTAGAGATAGAGACTTGCTGCACCTTCAAGAGTAGGGTTTTCTGCTGCCTTTTTGTGGAATTTTTCAATTCTGTTTTGGCTTGCCCTAATTCCGAAAATTTTGATGATTCTGATGGTTAACATATTGATATTTATGTATGAATTTTTGTGTTGGGTTTGGATGGTTTTAAAATGGGTTTTCTCCAAGTGAAATTGGAACTAGGTTGCTGGACTGAATTCTGCTCTGTAATCAGAATTTCTCACGAATTTTCTGGAAAATTTGTGGGTGGTTTCATGAGCCATGAAAATTATATGTTGTAGTTAAGCCCTTAAACTAAATACACGAATTTTCCTGGGGTTTAATTTTAAGGTTTGATGCCTCAAAAAATTAGGAACCGAATTGTAACTGTTGCTGTCTAAATTGTTGAGACTGAAGTAACAAACTTGCCCGAATTTTTAATCATAGCAATTGATTGAGAAAGCTCCTGAAATTTTTACACAAGACTAATAACATGTTGAAATACCTCTGTGAATTTTCTTGTACCTTGATTCCATCGAATTCTAGGGTTAAATATTCTGAAAACACAAGTCTGGACCATGAATTTGTGACTTCTGACCACCAGATTTGCCTATTTTATGGAAGTGGCTATATAACTCTGATTGCCCTGAAATTTTTACAGGTTGTTTTAGACACATTGAAGTGTCATGTGAAATTTTCCTTAAGGGTGGAATGGTTGTTTGGTACGGTAACCAATTGTTGTACCTAGAACTTCAATTCTGCCAGAATAATGAGATGTGAAAATGGCTGAAATTCTATGTTAGTATGTGCATATCTTACCTATATTTGAGACATATGGGGAAAACAGAAACAAGGCTTAGAAAGAGTTGAGAGGGAAGGCAAAAAGAAGGACTTCCCTAGAAAAGTTGTGAGTCGATAGACGTGTCGGCTAGGCATAGATCTGAGTGATCGGAAATGGAAAAATGAAGTTAAGTGATCTGAATAGGAATGAGCTCATGTCCTAAGTATGGTCCTCTGTGAAATTGTGAATGGTAAATGTATATCCCTTGATGATAAGCCTTCCCTATGTTGAGGAAATTGAGAAAGACATGAGAAATGGAGTTTCTGATTATGCATATTATTACTCGATTGATTATTGCAATACTATCCTTAGTTCCCGGCCTACGGGTTTTCAAGATTTGTGTAGGTGTTTATATGAATACTATATATGCATGAGTTGTTTATCCCTATTGTATATATATGGGGGAAACTACCTCCTAGAAATATTATTCTCACCCCGAGTTGTATGTATTTTATTGTTCAGATTCCAGATGCCGTCATGTTTTTCTGATTCGCCAAGTGGGTGTGGCAATATGATAAGGCATTGAGATGTACGCGTTGGTTATTCCCAAGTTGGATCTATATGTTCTTTGATCGCTCCTTCTACCTCGGTCTTCGCGGACTCACCAGCTTTTCCTTATGACGGTGTGCCCCTTCACATGGCCCATCCTGTATGTTTGAGATCCCCTCGCTCCACCCGTGTATCAGCTTGCACCCGTTTCGTCATCCTCCTCTCTGACTCAGATCCTCTGAGGACCCTGGTGCCCGGTGGAGGAGAGGTCATCGCTCGATGGCCAATGGTTTCCTGCCGAGGAGTAAGACCTAGAGACGGATGCATTTACATAGACATAGGATAGTGTTAGGACCTTACCTACCTGGGATGTACTTTTAGTTTTCTTTTGCTCTATTGTATATGTGCATATGCCGTTTGTGGAGGGTGTTTGAGTAGGTTAGGTAGGTAGGGGAATTAGCCTCGTTTGCATCGAGTCCTACTTTTCGGGGTCATTTTGTTAGTCTTGCCCTTATGATGTATATATATATAGTGACGGCGACATTATACCCTTATATGTAAATTTCGTTATGATAGCATATGTATTGCGGCATTTTTGATCATTGGATTTCAACTAGTATAGGTCCCGAGCTTACCAGTACTCTACTAATTACTATATCCATACTCGAGTAAATGTGGTAATTTGGAGGGTGTTACACCTTTGATGAGGTCGATGGATCTCGCGTCTTCCGCGTTGAGGGTAAAGACCTATCCTTGGTGTTGCGGTTGAGGATTGAACTGGATGATCCTCCATTGCTTCTAATCCTTAGCATAGTGGCCGTGCTTGCCACATTTGAAGCATACTCCTTGCCCGGCTAGGCAGGGATGATTGCCATGATTCTTTCCGCGGGGGCACTCCACGACTTGTACGGATCCACGAAGGCGGGACTCCCTGAGGTGCCTTGTTCTTGTTCCCATTGGGCCCTCCTTGTTGGTTATTGTTGTTGTTGTTGCGAGGACCGCCACTCCTCCTTGATTACTAACCCTTCCGGGGTTGGGGTAGAACGGCGCCTAAGGTGTTGCTAGAACGATTGGTTGTTGGGTCCTCTTTGTTGTTGTTGTTGTTGATAATGTTGTTGTTGGTGTTGTTGATGCTTGAACTGATTAGATTGGTAGGGATGATAGTGGTTCCTGGTTGATTGATATGACGGCTTGAATTTCGGGGCTTGAGGTCCCGACCACGGGGATGATCCACGTCGCGACACTCAGCTTCTTATGTCCCTCTTCAATAATCCGGCACTTGTTGACCAGGGTAGGGAAATCCCTAATCTCTATGTGCGCAACGGCAACGTTAAGTTCAGCCCTAACCGCCTAAACTTAACGCACTTCCAAATCTCGTTGAGATTCCCTTGGAAAACCCGAGAGAACTTGATCAACTCTTCAAACTTCGCCGTGTGGGTGAGACGATCCACCTTGGACAAATTGCATGAACTCAATATCCTTTGCGTTCCTCACGGACTCGGGAAATACTTCTCATAGAAGTACGCCTTGAACGCTCCCAATTAACAGGAGTTCCCTGGCTTGGAGCAGCCTCTTGATGCTAGTCCACCAAAACTCCGCGTCAACTTCCATCATGTAGGCAGCAAAAGTAACCTTCTCTCCTCTAGCAAGCAACTACCGAGTAGATCTTTTCCATGTTTTTTATGCACTCGTCTCCTTCTCGGATTCAAGGCTCCATGGAATGTTGGGGGATTGGCCTTGCGAAACTCCTCAAAACGGGCTTGTTCCACGGCTTCAGCAAGGGGACCTTGAGCCGCATCCCTTGGTTAATTCATGTGATCGAACATACACTTCATCGCCCTAGCCATCTCGTAGGGCGGCCCAGTCTCATTCCCTTGTTCGCCTTTGTTCGTGTTCCTATTTTGTCGGCGGGGTGCCATTGGTCCCTAAGCACACAAGTCAACAAACACTGAGGTGATTAGGCTCAATATTCCAAGCTAAATGAGCTAGTTATCATGGCAGACACGCAAACAAGGTCATGAATGCCTATCCTATAGCTTATCTTTGATAGCTAAGTACTATACATGACATACTCCTGTAACATGCCTCTAAAGCATGGTTGATCAATCCTAAAGCTTAAGAATTGAAACCTCTAATACCATAATGTAACATCCTAATATTTAACCCATACGCCTCAGGCGTATCAAGATTAATTATTAGTTATTACTCCCTTTAAATTCATTTTACAAAATATTTAGCAAAAAATACAGGTAAATTTTTTTTTTTAAATGACACATATAAAACAAAGTGCGAGCCATCGTGCATAACATAAACGGAACGTGAAGCGAAAGAATAAATAAATCATACAATACAAAAGCCATAAAGAACACCTCAATTGTGAAAACATTCTTCATAACATTAATTAACATAGTTTAATACATGACCACTGAGTTACAAAGGAAAGCATAAAGTCTTACCCATATAAGTGGGCAGAGCTTGCAGTACAATAAGAAATAAGAAACATAGCAACGAATACATGAAACGCTCCAAAAGATACTCCCCACAAAAACAACCCTCCCTCTAAGAGCCTATGGACGACGCTAATCCTCGGACGGAGAGATGTAACCTACGAACTGTCGAAGCTCCTTGGATGTGGCCCATCAAAGAGGGGGCGTGGGCATGCATGCGGCAGGAGCGACGTGGCTACCTCGGTGAGGGCTCCTTTCGGCTAACGTATACGCCTCATAGGCCTTGGCTGAGAGATCGTGTCCTCGCTACCCCTCCGAGCCAAAGGCACCAAAAGGGCGGAATCCTCCGAATAAGGATCGGCCAGATGAGTCCTCGGATAGGTCCCTCCCGCAACGACGTATGAGGGTGCGTACTCCAGAATAGTCATGCACGCCGAGGATGATGGTCGGCACGGCCCTCTCATCACGGGTTGCGTCCTCTCAAAAATCATGTCATCGCTAAAAGGAGAGGTTGAGTAAATGGAAGCTGGAACTGAAAGGCAAATGGGCATCCCACGTATGCAAAAATGCGTATAGCACAACGACCCTCGAAGTGGTAGGGCTGATGGATTGTAGTGAGCTCCCACAGGCGCATCAACAAAAATCACGAACGACGTCATCGAGCCTGGAGACGTAACGGAAAGAAAGCAGGGGGAGGGTGAGAATCTTGTTAAAAGAATCTCTAGGGAAATCCTCTATCCTAATGTCATCATCTACGTCCCAGGAACCTTGGGTTTATTATAAAAAGGTTAAACATGCATAGGTTCATTATGAGGTTTTCACAAAAGATATTTATCCAAGGTCCATGTCTTTTATAATGAATCTTAATGCATGTATGCGGCATAATAGTTCATGGATGCATGGCAGCACTTTAGGAAAACCAAACAATAATCAAACAACATGTAAGTGGCATGTAACTTCTCTTGAACATCTTTCCTTTTCTCATACTTGTAACACTAAACATAATAGTAACCGCCCCTAAAACTAGGCTATGAGCTCATACCTTAACTAGTCATCACTAGTTCTTACTTATCCTCTTGATAAGCTAATCATAATCATAATCATATTCATAATCATCATAATAATCCCGACTCTGGAGTACGGGTAGTGTAATGCCCAGAATTTTTGCTTCAGTACAAATGACCGAAATGCCCCTGAGGTCATTTTTACCTGAAAATTAAAGGGCAGTTCCCCGCAACCCTCGAATGGGTCAACTCGATGTTTAAAAGGGATTATCTGTTATGGATGATACTCAAGGAGAAACCTCGTTTTCTAAACTTTCGGCTCAAAATGACCAAAATACCCCCTGTGTTACACGGTAAAAGGTGCCATTTGAGCCCGAACTTCCAGGAAGTTTAGAATGATGTTTATGAGCAATGTTTGATGTTTAGTTGACAGGAAGGTCCTGGGCAATTTTAGCGCAGAATTACCATTTTGCCCCTAGAACAGTGTCCAGTAAGCCTAATGACGCAATTAAGCAAACCTAAGCAATATTAGGCTCTAATGAAGATTAATTTATTCTGATAATTAATCTAGAGTCAAAATAATTCATTAAGGTTAATTAGAACCTAAGATTGCTTAGATAAACTCTAATTGCATTCTTTAATTCAAGATTCCTAGTCATGGAATCTTGAATAGTGTTTTCTCTCCAACTCCTTAAATTAAGGAATTGTGCCTACCTCATTTGACCAAAGGAATTATTTTAAATTACTAATCTAGTAAGATTACCCTCCTAATCAAGTCTTGAACCACCTTAATTAACCATTTTCTCACCTAAACACCTACTTACAAACTCCTAATCAAAAGCTTAATCGAAGACACACCTAAACACACATTTAACCACAATTACATGAATTAATTTTCTCTCCCTCATGGCCTTAAGGTGGGGCCACTTCCCCCCTCCATAGCCCATCATGTGTTGTTTCAATTACACTCAAGAGCCATGCTTTCCACCATGCCTAGCTCATGCTTTGCCCATACCTCACCATGCCTGCAACCATACCTTTGCAAGAGATATTTCTTCTCTCCTTCCTCCTCAAGTGTGGCCGGTTCCTCCCTTTTGGGAGCCTCATTGTTGAAAATTTCTATAAATACCAAGCCTTGATGAACCTTGTCACACTTTGGTTCACTTGGTAAGTTCACACTTCTTGCAAAATCCTCTCATTTCCTCTCAAACTCCCTCACTTGGGCCAAGTTCTTCCTCAAGACTTCAAGAGGATTTCCTTCTCCTTCATCAAGAAAACAAAGCTTCCTTACAAGTCTCTTCAAGACTTCTTAGGTAGGGGTTAAGTTTTGATGATTTTGTTTATGTTCTTCAGAAAGTTCTATGTTTTCTCTTGGTTTCAAGTTCTTTTTCCCCTTCCCTTTCTTTTTCGGCAAGAGGCTCTTTCACAAAGAAAACATGAGCTTGATGATGAGGTTTCAAGATAATGACTTGTTGTTGTCATGTGAGAAACCTCTAAAGCTTGAAACAAATTGGTCTTGGACCATACATGCTTGGATTTCTTTTTTTTTCTTGGCTTAAGTTTCGTTTTTCCTCTTTCTTTCTCTTAAGGACTTAAGTTTTCTTCCTTGGATTTGAACAAAGTTTGTAAAATATGTCAAATTAGATCACAAAAGTTTTGTTAAGAAAGTTAATCTTATGTTTTCAAAGAGCTCTAAGCTTACCCTTGCCAACCTTAAAGTTGGTCAGCCATTCTAAGAGTTTTACTCTAGATTGAAGCCCATGAGCAATAAAATAAAGAATATGACTTAGTCCTTGTAGTTTTGTTTAGACAAAGTGTTGAACTTTGAATCCATTTCCTTAAGCTTGATGATGAAGTTCAAACCTTAAGATTTCTTTTGAAGTCTAGGTGCTAAGAACTCTAAAGCTTGCCTTATGATACATAATGGGTTGAGGTTTATGTTCCTCTAAAAGTCTTGAAAGAGCTCTAGTTAAGATAAAAACAAGTTGCATTCATGTTTAAATTTATGTCTAGCATCTCATGTTTATTTTGATGCTATCACTAATTTCACAAGAGTAAATGAATGAACTTGCATTACCATATTTAAATTCCCAAGCTTGCATTTCATGTTTATATTTCAAGTCATCACTTAATCCTTAAAGATAATAATGAAGTTGCATCTCATATTTATTTTATGCTCTCACTTTACTTTCTAATGAAGAGTAAAATAAAGTGCATAGCATGTTTAAGATTATGTCATCACCTAAATACTCTAGAGCTCAAAGACTTGCCCTAAGTATCCTAAAAAGGAAACTCTAGTAAAAAAGAAATGGATGAGCTTTAGTATGATTCAATAATGGTTTGATTTTGTAAAATGCATGAATGATTTCAGAGAAAATGTTGAAAAACTATTTTATGAGGTCTCAAGGTGTTTAAATAGTTAGGAATGTGTCAAAAATCATGTTTTCTCAAATTCCAGAAGGTTCTGGTAATCGATTACCACCCATGTAATCGATTACCATAAGGGTTTTCCGAAGGACTTTTGGTTTATAATCGATTACCAGAGGCAATGTAATTGATTACCACGGTTTCTTCATGCCCAGAACCTCTTGGAAACCCCTGTAATCGATTACCTTATAGTGTAATCGATTACTGTTGTTTTTATCTAAAAACAGACTTAACCATAAGTAATCGATTACCATTGTATGTAATCGATTACCCTTGTTTTGAAACCCAGAATGAATTGAGCTCCTAGTAATCGATTACTAGGAACATGTAATTGATTACCAGAACACCTTTTGTTTCCTGAAAATGTCCAAGAGAAAACTAGCAACTTATATGCATTTCAAGTCAAGAGATTATGTGATTTTATGGGTTCATGATTTTGGTTCTATGTTTGGCTACTGTATAAATGCTGTTCTAAGGTGTTAAAATGTGTAAAATTATATTGAGTGAAGCAAGGACCGATTTAGAAAAGTTAGAAAAGAATAGGTAATTTGAAAGGGATTAGAGATGAGAATTCTAGAACACCTCAATGCATAGAAATGCAAATATACTCTAGTATAATTACTTCAAGGATAAATGATTCATAATTAGAAAGACATGTACAAAATCCCTTCATAAATGATTAGGTGTTGATTTCTAAGTTTAAGGTGATGATAAGAGATTAAAACGGTTTATAACTTAGAGAACATGCCTAGGGATCCCTCATAATTGGTCTAGGAATTGATTATGGAGCTTTAGGCAAAGACGGATCTTAAAAAGGGCCACGAATGGAGATTTAGAGCCAGATAAGCATGATATTTCTTCCCTTTTCATGTGCAGTGCGTTTGGAATTTTAGTGAGTTCAAATCTTAGAGAAAAGTTTAAGTGTTAGCCCCTTTAGGGTAATGGAGATGCAAATACAAGTTTAAGGCCGTAAGGGTCAAAGCATAAGATACTATGAGATAGATAGCCGAGAGAGCACACTTATGATGATGAGCCTCGAGCATATTGATGATGATGTGATTGTAATACCCGATTTTCTATTAAGTGCAAATGACCAAAATGCCCTGAGGCCATTACCCAGAATTAAAACCTGGCCATCCTCGAATGGGTCAACTCAATGTTTGAAGGGGATTGTACCTGTTATGTTTGATATCCGAGTGAAAATCTCGTTCTAAACTTTCGGCTCAAAATGACCAAAATACCCCTGCCATGTCTACACGGGTAAAAGGTGCCATTTGAGCCCGAATTTTTCCAGGAAGTTTAGAATGATGTTTTAGAGTAATATTTGATGTTTAGCCAGGCCCGGAAGGTCCCGAGCAGTTTTAGTGCAAATTACCGTTTTACCCCTAGAACAGTGTACAGTGCGCCTAATGAAGCAATCAGAACCTAAGCAATATTAGGCTCTAATCGAAGATTAATTTATTTTGATAATTAATCTAGAGTCAAAATGATTTATTAAGGTTGATTAGAAACTAAAATTGCTTAGTCAAATTCTAATTTCATTCTTTAATCCAAGACTACTAATCAAAAAGTAATGAATAGTGTTTTCTCTCCAATTTCCTTAAATTAAGAAACTTGTCTACAACCTTTTTGACTAAAAGAATGATTTTAAAATTGTTAATCTAGATTAGAACACCCTAAACCAAGCCTTAATGACCCTAATTAACCTTTATTACACCTAAACACTTTCTCACAAACTCCTAACCCAAACCTTAATTAATGAAACACCTAAATGCATCATTAAACCACAATTACATGGATGATTTTTCCCTCCCTCTTGGCTGTCCAGATTTGGCAAATTCCCCCCAAAATCCATCAAATATTGATTTCAAATTTCATCCAAAGAGGCTATGCCAAAGCTAGGACTTGACTACACCTAAGCTAGGACTTAAACCAAGCTTCCAAGACAAGCTTTAGAAGATATTTTCCTTCCCTCCTAAGCCAAAATTTCAGCCAGCTCTCCCCCCTAAATCAGCCACAACATTTCATTCTTTATAAATACCACACCTTGGAAAGCTTGGACACCTTTTTGATCATTTGCTAAGTTGAGTTTTCTTGCACTTTCTCTCATTTTCTCTCATTTTCCCTTCCTCTAAGTTCTTTTCTTCCTTCCTCAAAGAACCACCACCACCACCTTGAGCCACCACAAACCACCTCAAACCACCACTCTCATACCTTAAAACACCTCCTAAACACCAAACCTCACCATTTCCAAGCTTGCATCCTCAAGGAAAAATCATCTTCCTTGAGAACCTTTGGAGGCCGAATCTTGTTGCTCACCAAGAGAAGATTTTGTCTTCTCATTTCCTTGCAAACTCAAGCTTTCTTTCAAAGCTTTCAAGATTTCACTTGGTAGGGGTTTTCTTTCAAGTTTTCTTTACTTTCTTTGAGAAAAGTTTCTAGTTTTCTCTTGGTTTCAAACTCTTTTCTTCCCCTTTGTATTTTCGGCCATGAGGCCATTTTACAAACCAATCTTTAGCTTGATGATGAGGTCTCATGGAGATAGTTTGGTGTTTGCCATGAGAGAAAACTCTAAAGCTTGGATCTTGGTCTAGGACCATATACAAACTCAGTTTTTCCTTTCTTTGCAAGTTCAAAGTTTTGGTTTTTCATTTCCTTTCCTTTATGATTCCGGTTCCTCCTTGGTTTTTCCTAGTTCAAAGTTTTGGCCTTCATTCCTCTAAGGTTTCGATTTTTCCTTTTTGCCTTGTTCAAGCTTTGGTTTTTATTTCTTTTTCTTCAATGGTTTCGGTTTTTCCTTTCCTCTCTTGAACAAAGTTTGCTAAAAATGTTAAGGTAGCCCTTTTATGTTTGTTTGAAAGGTTGTCTCTTGAAAAATCGTTTCCTTGAGCTTGATGATGGTGTTCAAAGAACATAAGACTTCCTTGGTGTCTTGATGCTAAGAACTCTAAAGCTCACTTTATGATACATAATGGGTTGAGGTTTTTATGTTCCTTTAAAGTCTTGTAAGAGCTCTAGTTAAGATTAAAAAGGAGTTGCATTCATGTTTACTTTTATGCTTTGCATAGCATGTTTATTTTCAAGCTATCACTAAGCAACTTAAAGATTAAAACAAGAATGTGCATCATCACTTAATAAATCTCAAAGCCTACCTATTTCAACCTTAAAGTTGATTGTTGATTTGGGGTAAACACCAAGAGGCCTAGAGCACTAAAATAAAGAATTGAACCTTGCATTTCATGTTTACTTTCTTGTCTATCATGTTTATATTTTACGCCATCACTTAAACTCTAAAGATAATAAATGAGTGCACCTCATATTTATTTTATGCTCTCACTTTATTTTCTAAAAGAAGAGTAAAATGAGTTGCATAGCATGTTTAAATTTATGTCACCACCTAAATGGTCTAGAGCTCAAAGACTTGCCCAAGTATCCAATGTAAAGTTTTAAGAAAACGTTGGTTTTTCAATGAAGCCATTTCGGCCTTGTGGTGATGATGATGGGCTTGTGTGAGTTCATCTAATCACAAGTGCCCATAGCCATGTTTTGGAATTTTTCTAAGCTTAGGAGTACCTAAGGAACATTATGAATGAGATTATATGTTTTAAATCTATTTTATGAGCAAATTAATTTAGCTACTGCCCTCATGTATAATTACATGATTTTAATGAGATAAATTGAGTTCTAAAAGAGATTTGAGTTCTTAAAACCATTCCAAGAGAAAACTAGTAACTTATGTGCTTTTAAGTCATGATTTTTTGTGATTTTATGATTGTTTCATTTTGGTTCTACCTCCCTGATTGGCTACTGTACAAACTGTTTTAAGGTGATAAAATGTGTACATTTATGCTTGAGTGAAGTAAGGAACGTTTTAGAGAAGTTAGGAAAAAAATAAGTAACTAGAAAGGACTTAAAATGAGAATTCTAGAACACTTAGAATTGGAAAAATGCAATTCTGTTCCAGCATAATTAATTCAAGTGTAAATGGTTCATAATCAGTAGGATATGCATAAAAACCTTTCATAAATGATTAGGTATTAATTACTAAGCTTAAGGTGATGATAAGGACTTAAAATAGGAATTCTAGCACACTTAGACATGGCAAAATGTGATTCTGTACAGCAAAGCTAAATTGAGGAAAAGTGAATTATAACTTAGTAAATATGCCTAGGAATCCCTCATAATTGGTTTAGGGATTGATTATGAAGCCTTAGGCGAAGACGGATCTAAAAAGGGTTTAAAACGAAGATTTTAGAACCCCGTAATCATATGATGATTTTCTGCCCAAGATGCATAATGCTGTTTGGAATTTTTAGTAAGCCTAAATCTTAGTAAGAATTATAAGTAATGATCTCTTAAATGGAATAAAGATGTACTATGAGCATTAGAATGATTGGAACTTAAGTTTAAGACCCGTAAGGGCCAAAGCATAAGACAATATGAGATAGGAAGTGTGATGTGAGAATGAGACCAAGTGAGTATGCTTGTGATATGAATGAATGTGTTAATATCATGAGTATGAGAATATATGGATTTGTGATATGCTGTTGTGATGTTTTCGGTATATTATGAGCATAATGCATGAGACTATGTGATAGAAATGAATTAGAGAAAGTATGTTGTCATGATTGAAAAGTTTTCTTGATGGAGGATTTTGTGAGATAACATGCATTATGTAAGTTATGTGGCAAGACTCAAATTTGAGGAAATTTGTGGTGCAGTCGTACGCCGAATTTCCGTCAAATTTAAGGGACAAAAGAAAGTTTTTGAGAAATATGAAGTTTAAAGTTATATGCCGAGACGCATTTCTCCTCTTCTGAGGAGAAAGTAAACCCGTGGGGGTATGGACGTCGAGCCATACAGAAGCGACAAAGTCGCTGGTCTTAACCAAGTCGATGCGTTTCGAAGAATGAAAGTATATGATGTTTAAGGTGACACACCGAGACGTACTTCCTCCCTAGGAATGAGAGAAGGTAAAAGCGTGAGGGCATAGACATTAGCCTGCCAAAGCGGACAAAGTCGCTGGTCTTAACTAGTCGATGCGTTTCGAAGAAGGAAAAAGTCCCATGATGGGTGATCCTTAGGCCCCCTACCCGTCTCTGGAGTTGGGATTATGATGATTATGATTATGATATGATTCGCTTATCAAGAGGATAAGTAAGAACTAGTGACGACTAGTTAAGGTATGAGCTCATAGCCTAGTTTAAGGGGTGCGGTTACTATATTATTGGTGTCACAAGTATGAGAAAAGGAAAGATGTTCAAGAGAAAGGTTACATGCCACTTATATGTTGATTGATAATTGTTTGATTTACCTAAAGTCCTGCCATGCATCCATGAACTATTATGTTGCATACATGCATTAAGAATCATTATAAAAGACATGGACCTTGGATAAATACCTTTGTGAAAACCTCATAATGAACTTATGCATGCTTAACCTTTTCATAATAAACCCAAGGTTCCTGGGACGTAAACGATGACACTAGGATAGAGGATTTCCCTGAGATTCTTTAGCAAGATTCTCACCCCTCTCTCTGTTTCTTTCCGTTACGTCTTAGACATCGATGGCGTCGTTCGTGATTTTTGTTGATGCACCCGTGTGGGAAGCTGCACTACGATCCGAATCATCATCCTACCACTTCGAGGGTCGTTGTGCCATTGCATTTTTGCATACATGGGACGCCCGTTTGCTTTTCCAGTCTCCAGCTTCAGATTCACTCCGACCTCCCCCTTTGGCGACGATATGATCTTTGAGAGGACGCGACCCCGTGACGGAGAAGGGTCGTGCCCGTTCGCATCTCAGCGGTGCAGGCTACCCCGAGTACGTGCCTCGCAGAGACGTCAGAGACCGACCCATCAGAGGATCCTCCTTCTCATCCTTTCGAAAGGTTCCGCCTTGCCGTACCCATGGATATCTCGGGATGTAGGAGGAGACGGTGAGTAGCGGAGGTTAGCACGACGTCGGAGATGCGCCCTCATCGTGGCGGGCATGCTCGCCCATCCTTCCGCCTTCACGCATCCGAGGAGCTTGCACAGTTCATTGGATATATACCACCGAGGGATGGGTAGGAGCATCATCCATGGCTCGAGGAGGGAGAGTCTTAGTTGGGTATTTATCTTTTGGGGGTTGTTTCATGTATTTGTTATCATTTGATATCATTGTATTGCAAGCTCTCCCAGTATGGGTAAGACTTTATGCTTCTGTTATATTTCTGTTATGATGTACTAAACTATATTATCTAATGTGATGAGGAATGATGTTTATGATGGATGTGTTCTTTAATGTTTATGTTCTGTATGTTTTATTTATTCTTCGCTTCACGTTGTTTATGTTACGCGCAAAGGCTCGCACTTTGTTTTATATAAATCATTTCAAAAAAAAAAATTTACCCGTATTTTCCGCTAAGTATTTTATAAATGAATTTAAAGAGAAGTAATAACTAATAATTAGTCTTGATACGTCCTAGGCGTATTGGGGTTAAATATTAGGGTGTTACAGTGATTATGTTAGTTCCTTGAGCATGAAACTTTATGTGCATAACTTGATTTGGTGATATGATGAAATGTTGTGTTTAAGATGCATAAGGTTTCGAAATATGAATGAAATTGAGAAATATGCTCATGTGAACTAGAAAGTTATTGAATTGAGAAAGTTCCATGAAAATGATGCATGTGATTGAGATTATGTGGCATGACTCAAATTTGAGGAAATTGGAGAGTAGCTGTTATGGCCGAATTTTCGTCAACTTTGAGGGACATAAGAAGGTTTTTAAGAAAAATGATGTTTAATGATGATATGCCAGAACGTACTTCTCCTCTAGTGAGGAGAAGGTAAAAGGTGAGGGCATAGGCATTAGCCTCCAAAGCGGACAAAGTCTGGCTTTAGTCGATGCGTTTTGAAGAAGGAAAAATATATGATGTTTAAGGTGACACACCGAGACGTACTTCTTCTACTAGTGAGGAGAAGGTAAAACCATGAGGGCATAGACATTAGCCTGCCAAAGCGGACAAAGTCGCTGGTCTTAACCGTCGATGCGTTTCGAAGAAGGAAAAAGTCCCATGATGGGTGATCCTAGGCCCCTACTCGTACTCTGGGAGTCAGGATTATGATGATTATGATGAATATGATTATGTTATGATTCGCTTATCAAGAGGATAAGTAAGAACTAGTGACGACTAGTTAAGGTATGAGCTCATAGCCTAGTTTAAGGGTGCGGTTACTATTATGATTGGTGTCACAAGTATGAAAAAAGGAAAGATGTTCAAGAGAAAAGTTACATGCCACTTATATGTTAATATTTGTTTGATATACCTAAAGTACTGCCATGCATCCATGAATTATTATGTTGCATACACGCATTAAGAATCATTATAAAAGACATGGACCTTGGATAAATATCTTTGTGAAAACCCCATAATAAACTTATGCATGCTTGACCTTTTCATAATAAACCCAAGGTCCTGGGACGTAAACGATGACACTAGGATAGAGGATTTCCTCCTGAGATTCTAGCAAGATTCTCACCCTCTCTCTGTTTCTTTCGTTACGTCTCAGACATCAATGGCGTCGTTCGTGATTTTTGTTAATGCACTCGTGTGGAAGCTGCACTACGATCCAAATCATCAGTCCTACCACTTCAAGGATCGTTGTGCTATACGCATTTTTGCATACATGGACGCGTTACCTTTCCATCTCTAGCTTCAGACTCACTCCGACCTCGCCCTTTGGCAACGACATGATGTTTAGTGGACGCGACCCGTGGCGGGCGGAACCATCGCACTCGTTCGGCATCTTCGAGCGGTGCGAGGTTACCCGAGTGCGTGCCTCGCCAGAGACGTTCGAGAGACCATCAGAGGATCCTCCTTCTCATCCTTTCTGAGGGTTCCGCCCCGCTTACCCATGGATATCGGGATGGGTGGTGAGAGACGGTGACGCGCGGAGGTTAGCCTGACGTCAAGGAGATGCGCCCTCACCGTGGCGGGCATGCTCGCCCATCCTTCCGCCTCACGCATCGAGGAGCTTGCCCAGTTCATTGGATATATGTGCCACGAGGGATAAGTAGGAGCGTCATCCATAGTTCGTGGGAGGGAGAGTCTTAGCTTGGGAGTATCTTTTGGGGTTGTTACCATGTATTTGTCTTCATGTTTCTTATTTTAGGTTGTTGTCCTGCAAGCTCTTCCCACTAGTATGGGTAAGACTTTATATTTCTGTTATATTCTTGTAGTGATGTACTAAGCTATGTTATCTAATGTGATGAGGAATGTTTTTCATGATGGATGTGTTCTTTTATGTTTATGTTCTGTATGTTTTATTTATTCTTCCACTTCACGTGGTATATGTGATGTGCAAAGGCTCGCACTTTGTTTTATATGAATCATTTCAAAAAAAAAAAATTTACCTTTATTTTCCGCTAAGTATTTTGTAAATGAATTTAAAGAGAAGTAATAACTAATAATTAATCTTGAATACGTCCTAGGCATATTGGGATTAAATATTAGGGTGTTAGGGTAGGGGGCCTAAGGATCACCCATCATGGGACTTTTTCCTTCTTCGAAACGCATCGACTAGTTAAGACCAGCGACTTTGTCCGCTTTGGCAGGCTAATGTCTATGCCCTCATGGTTTTGCCTTCTCTTCAGAAGCAGGAGAAGTACGTCTCGGTGTGTCACATTAAACATCTTATTTTCAAAACTTTCTTAGGTCCCTCAAATTTGACGGAAATTCGTAGCATGACAGCTACACTCAAATTTCCTCAAATTTGAGTCATGCCACATAATCTCAATCACATGTATCATTCTTATGGAACTTTCTCAATTAACAACTTTCTAATTCACATGAGCATACTCTTCTAGCTTGTTCATATTTCGAACCTCATGCATCTCAAATTGAACCATAACACTTCCTCACATCAACACGCCAATTATACACATAAGGTTTCATGCTCAAGATATTAACATAATCACATCATCATAAATATGCTCGAGATTCATCATCATAAATATGCTCACTCGGCCTCCTATCTCATAGTATCTTATGCTTTGGCCCTTACGGGTCTTAAACTTGTATTCTAATTATTCCAATACCCATATTACATCTTTATTACCCCAAGAGGTCTTCACTTAAACTTTTCTCTAAGATTTAGGCTTACTAAAAATTCCAAACAGCATTGTGCATGTAAGGGCAGAAAAATATCATACGCTTATGGGCTCTAGAATCTCTTCATGACCCTTTTTAAAATTCTCTTCGCCTAAAGCTACATAAGCAATTCCTAAACCAATTATGAAGGATTCCAAGGCATGTTTTCTAAGTTATAAATCATTTTTCCTCAATCTAACTATGCTGGAACAGAATTGCATATTACCATGTTTAGGTGTGCTAGAATTCCCATTTTAAGTCCTTATCATCACCTTAAGCTTTGTAATTAATAACTAATCATTTATGAAGGGATTTTATACATGTCTTACTGATTATGAACCATTTATCCTTGAATTAATCATGCTGGAACAGATTTGCATTTTTGTGCATTAAAGTGTTCTAGAATTCTCATTTTTGATCCTTTCAAGTTACTTATTCTTTTCTAACTTTTCTAAAACATTCCTTACTTCACTCAAACATAATTTTACACATTTCCACACCATAAAAAAGATTCAGTATAGTGGCCAAACATCAAGGGCAGAACCGAAAACATAAGCTCCATAGAGTCACATAAATCATGAATTAAAATGCATATAAGTTGCTAGTTTTCTCTTGGAATAATTCTAGGAACTCAAAACTCTTTTAGAACTCAAATCCTTACATTAAAATCATGTAATTACACATGAGGTCAGTAGCTAAATTAACTTGTTCATAAAATAGATTTAAAGTGTATAATTTCATTCATAATGTTGCTTAGGTGCTCCTAAGCTTAGAAAAATTACAAAACATGAACTATGGACACTTGTGATTAGAGGAACTCTTAATAAGTCCATCATCATCACCACAAGGCCAAATGGCTTCTTTAAAATGCCAACATTTTCTTAAAACCTTACATAGGATACTTGGGAAGTCTTTGAGCTCTAGATCATTAAAGTGATGACATAAACTTAAACATGCTATGCACCTCATTTTTATTCTTCATTAGAAAATAAAGTGAGAGCATAAGATAAACATGAGATGCACTCATTTGTTATCTTTAGAATTTAAGTGATGGCATAAAACATAAACGTGCTAGACAAGAAAGTAAACATGAGATGCAAGGTTCAATTCTTTATTTTAGTGCTCTAGGCCCCTTGAGGTATTTACCCAAATCAACAATCAACTTTAAGGTTGAAATAGGTAGGCTTTGAGATTTATTAAGTGAGGATACACATTCTTGTTTTAATATTTAAGTTGCTTAGTGATGACTTGAAAATAAACATGCTATGCAAAGCATTAAAGTAAACATGAATGCATCTTATTTTAGATCTTAGCTAGAGCCCTTTTGCAAGACTTTAAAGGAACATGAAACCTCAACCCATTATGTATCATAAGGCAAGCTTTAGAGTTCTTAACACCTAGAATTCAAGGAAGTCTTAAGGTTTGAACTTCATCATCAAGCTCAAGAAAATAGACACAAAGCTCAACATTTGTCTAAACAAAATACAAGAACTAAATCATATTCTTTATTTTATTGCTCATGGGCTTCAATCTAGAGTAAAAATCTTAGAACGGCCGACTAACTTTAAGGTTGGCAAGGGTAAGCTTAGAACTCTTTGAAAACATGTGATTAATTTTCTTTAACAAAACTTTTGTGATCTACTTTACATTTTTAGCAAACTTTGTTCGAACCAAGGCAAAGGTGTAACACCCTAATAATTAACCCAATACACCTAGGTTATCTGATTAATTACTAGGCTTTACTCATTGCTTCAGTTCTTAATCATACTTTGAAAATACTTAGTGAAATTACGAGCCTTTTTTTTTAAAACATGATTGAAAACGTGAGCCGCGCATAACGTGAATGACTAGCGGAATATAAAAGACATATCAGAAATTAAATACATCATATCACATTAGCTCCATCATACAACATCCATAATTACATAACACATAAATATTTTGCCTACCAACGAGTTAGGCTAGGTGTAGCCAATCAAATAAAACATAAATAGTATATGGAGGGAAAAACATCCATTAAAGGCACCTACTAATAACACTCAGAGATAAGATAGATATAGCTCATGCTCAAAGTTTAGCGATACGTTCCTCAAAGATGATAAGCTAGTTCACAAGATCACATGCATTTACCAGGTGAGAACATCAACGAATCACGAATATCACTATCACTTTGAAGATGAGATGGAAAGAAAGAAAGAGAGTGAGAAACTTATAAAAGAATCTCAGGGTACTCACCTCATATGCATCGTGTCATCATCATCGTCTCCAGGAACCTCGGGGTTATTATGAAATAGTGAGCATGCTAAGATTGATTTATTCAGTTCGAAAATATATTTACCGAGGTTCATCGGTTTTAATGATGCGTCTTATAATACATCATAAACTTAGCATGTCATGTTTATAATGAACTTTTCCTTTCATATATAATAACATAGTTATGCATAAAACCACATCATATTCCTCATCATCATTTCATAATACTATGCATAGCAGAACATCATATTTCTCATCATCATCTCATAAATACTATGCATAGCAGAACATCATATTCACATAATGCATTTACTTAGTTTCTTAGGTGACTTAAAGTTACTTTCATCATCATTTTCCTGGGCCACTCTATACTCCACTCTTTTGGGAGTAATCTAGGTTATGAGCTCATACCTTACTAGTTGTCACTAGCATATACTTATCCTTTTTGATAAGTTAAAGTCCTAACTCTACCCTTTTGAGAGAAAGGGTAGGGGCTTCACCTTTTCACCACCTATAGTCTGATGGGTCCAAAGGATCATTTCCTCTTAAATTTAAGTCACCATTAAGTCTTTGCATGTTATATCATAATACAATTCTCAACTCAAAATCATCATGACATTTTCTCATTTATAGTCTTATTCTAGAATAATATATATCAATTGTAATCATGCATAAAGATTCCAGGAAAGAGAGGTGGGTCACAATGGACATGCTTAAATACCAAGTCTTTCCTAGCCAAAACCTTTTCAAATTACATTTTTAAGTAATACACTTTCTTCCAGCAACAATGGTAATTTTTTTTTTAATAACAAAGAATATTTCTTTATTTCATGCATAAGCATTCTCATTGTTTGCAACAACAACTATAACATGCAAGCCATGAAATCATTCAATGAAATCAAATACTTAATAAGCATCATCATTAATCCTTATCGAAGCTGTCTTAAACAACTGAAACTCTAGAATCAGGTAACCTCAATTATCAAACTAATTAATTATGCATCTAAGGGATTAATTAGCATCATTACCATTAATCATAAGCCTTAAGAA
>JAMLFY010000018.1:2862375-2899375 GCA_030441495.1 Dalbergia oliveri
ATATTCTCTCTCCTTCTTCGCATTCCACATAGAGAGCAAGAGAGAGAATGGCTATTAGAGACTTCTTGAGAGAGAGAGAGAGAGAGAGAGGGAGGGATACACAGACACTGAAACCCTTGATTTCTTCCTCACAACAACGCCTCGAAGTAGAGAGATAGAGAGGGGCAGAAAAAGCTCTTCGTTTTGAATCTTCTCCCGGTTCCACGGGTGGGGTTTGAATTAGGGTTTTGTAGGATCGGTTAATCTGGGATAGCCTTTGAATTTCAGTTTGTGATTGTTTCTGGGAATAACTGGGGCACTTTGCGAAGGGCTTGAATTAGGTTTTCGATTGTTTGTGATGTAAGTGGAGTGGGTGTGTGTAGGGTTTGGGTGTGTGGTGTGGTTTCAATGGGGAGCATGGGTGAGTCGGACAGAAAACGGCGTCACTTTAGCTCCTTGTCACCTACGGCAGCACCTCCTACTGCCAAAAAGCTACCTTTATTACCTATTTCTGAAGACAAAAAGGTACAACGTTCTTCTTCTTCTTCTTCTTCATTCATTATTATTTATTCATTTACATCTTAATATCGGAACCTTGTGCTTCAAATTTTTAAATTCATAACATTCCATGGGTTTCATGGGGGTTCATTTTGTCTTTTTTATTTAATAGCTCTTTGTTGCTTGAATTTTACTGGCTCGGCATAGGATTAGCTGCGTAATGGTGAACTTTACATTTGCACGACTGAAGTATGTTACCTTGTTTTGAAAGTTACATTTATGTGGTTAGGTGTAAACTCGTGTACAATGCAAATCAGTGCTCTTTATTGGGTGGGGGCTCATTTTTTTGATGAATTTAAGGCCCCTGTAAAGTAAAGGCGTGTTTTGAATTGTCTGGACTTGTCCATGTTGCTTTCTGATCTGTGTAGCTTTTCGCACCTAGCGGGGTAAAGCTTGTTGCTATTGATCTGGACAAGTTTCCCAGACACCCTACCCTCTATATTTCGTCAACATATAATTCTATACTAATATTTTCTCTGATTTTTTGTGTGTAATTTGTAGAATGGATGGTGTTCTAGTTTGTTGTTAGTGCGAGTGCCTTAATAGTTATTAATCAATCCTTTGATTTTTAATTTTTAATATGCTTGATTATCTTTTGATTAACACCTGCTAATGTATTGCTTTGATAGGTTGCAATACACTTTTTTTTTTGGCTTTTGGATGCTAAGGCTAAATGTTTTAAAGCTACCTTTCCTTTGGATCATACCAATTCTTTTGTTAGCTTTTGAGGATGAAAATTGACGTGTCACTGGAAATAAAGATTGATATGTTACTCTTAATTTTGGAGGTAGTGCCTATGCTGGTATAAACACTGACATAATTCTTTTTTTGCTTGATTATCAGTAATGTACACTTTGAGTAATTATGAACTATGGAAGGAGAAAGTTAAGTGTATGCAGATGCAGATGCAGATTTAGTTTAATTTCAGTATGAATTTATGGTTATCTTTAACCAAAACCCTGAAAAGGATTATTATTTTATGGGACTTTAATTGAAAGGTGATATAGATCATGTATTTATTACATCATATTAATCTCATTTACCAATCCTGCACATATGAACAACCAAGCTAATAAGCCGCTTTAGTGATGCTAATTGAACTTTTGATTCTCTTCTTTTGTTGCAGCTTGATATTGCTGTACTTCAGTTCAAAATCAAAAGCTTATGCAGAAATTAAGACCCAGAAGTTAGAATATACAGCTCTTGAGGATAAATTTTCTCAATTGAAGGAGAGGCAACAGTCATATAACTCTAATTTAGCAGTGGTCAAGAAGAACTGGGAACAGGTAAGTTGGACCCATTTATTTTTTTTTTCCTCCCGTTGTTATATTGGATACTTTAGTTTGTTTGATGATTTATACAAAATTCACTTGCTGGTTGTCCATTTTCTGCATATAGCTGGTAAATGACTTGGAGTTGTGTTCTGAACGCACAAAGAGTCTAGCAGCAACTTGGATTTGAGATATGAATTAGTCACAAGTGGTGAGGATCATCTGCTTATGGCCATTCTTATAGATGTTTTCTTGTTGCAAGACGTTGTGATTTAGTTATTCATGTAATTGCATGTATTCACACTATATATATATATATATATATATATATATATATATATATATATATATATATATATTTATATTTTAACATTACCATCTGAGCCATGATTTCTCTTTAATGTGGAGAAGGATTGAAATATTAAATTCATAGTTGTCACATTGATTGCTGGCAACTTCATTCATAAATGTAACTATTTCAAGAAGGATTTTTTACAGAATACATCACTTTCTGCTTTGGTTGGAGATCATTGGTGCAAATGTCAGTTGGATACATTTCTATTAGGGTCTTAATTGTGGTCCTTCATAAGTATGATCTACAGGTATCATAGTTGTTAATTGCATCCATTTGCGGCGGTATGTTGCAGAGTGGCCAGAGCATGCAACAGCATTGTGCTTCAGCTTTGCAGCAGATCAATGAAGCTGCAGCGCTGGTGCTGCTACAATTGGGGGGGGTGGGGTGGCATATGCCACAAAAGATGATACTCTGGTTTTAAGCAATATCCTGTTTTTTCATCTTGTTAATCTATATTTTCTGTTTGCCCTCACTTTCACTTCTTAAGTTTCTATTTTGCTCTCACTTATGCTAAGTAAGTTTCTGCCTCTCTATCTATTGAAGTTCCTATTTTGGCCCCACTTAAAACTGAAGAAGCTTTTGTTTTGCTCTCACTTGAACTCACCTTCTTCAATGTAACAACCAATATTAAGGGTTTCCAGCTGCACTGTTATGCTTCAAATGCAGATCAATCTATGTTCTTACACAAAACCCATTCCTAAAGGGGAGCTGAGAATATCTCAGCATTTTATCCTCCCTAAGGTTCCTATATTTTCACACTTTCTTGCTCGGTTTCAGACTGTTTCAAGCTTTTCCAGCCAAGTCCATCTCTGTTTTGCAGCTTCTCCAGTCTCTGATAACAATGTTATCAACTTATCATCACTGTTGTTGATTATGGGTCATTAATGATGATCATTCTCTCTATGCTAAACCTCGAAGTACTAATGCTGAATATATCTCGAGTTTTAAGTTTAAGCATCTACAGTCCAGCAGGAGTGACAGATCCTTTGTTAACCAACCACTTAGTGGCCTAAGTCATCTCCAGTTATGCATCCGGCTCCTTTGACTGACCTAAATGACCATTTTGCAAAAGTTTTTTGGAAGTAAAACAAGTTCTTGCCATCAATTGTTAATAATGCTTATATATATGTGTGTGTGTGTGTGTGTGTGTGTGTGTGTGTGGGTGTGTGTGTATATATACACATACATACTGGCAGGGTGCTTCATTTTCCTTTTGAGTAATTTATGTTGTCCCTATTTGGGGGTCGAACTACTGGGAGTTAAATTTTCTGCTGTGTTGGTCTTGTAGTTTGTTTTATGTGTAAATGTTGCTCCTTGGTTTAGTATTGCTAGTAGTAGGGGTCCTAATTCTTTTTAGGATTAGAGCCGTAGTGCCAGCTTTTGTAGGATAAATATTGGATGATTCCATATATGGACGTGTGAGAGTAGTCAATTGAGTGCTGTAGCAGCACTACCGCAGTGCATTGTGGAGGGTGGCTGCTGAATGATCTGTATTTTGTGCACAGAGCATTTTGAAGGTGCGGCCATTGTGGCTGTGATGCGGCTCTTTAACGGCCGCATTTTGATTGCCCTCAATATTCCACCGTTTTAGCATTGGGGCATAAGGGTATTTTTATCACCCATTTTAATCTGCTAGGGTTTTATTTTCATCCTTTTGTCTCGCATTCAAACTCCTCACCGCCCCCTTTTCTTTTTTCTATTTGCTTTCTCTACTCGGATTTCTAGCAACCAACAAGCATAGACCAGCTTCCAGTAGTGGTGTGACCTGTACCTGCAACTCAACCTCAAGCTCCAACGGCCATACTTCCCGGTGACCAGCTGGTGTGATGGCTTCCTTTTTCCTATGCACCACACCCCTTTTTCTCTATTTCTTTTCTTCATTGCTTCTCCTTCATCTCCTCTCTGTTTTTATCCTCCCTTTCCCTAGTTTCTCTGTGTATTTTGAGTTTTTTCTTTTCTTTTTTTTTTCAGTATTTCACCTTGTTTTCTACCCCAATGGCCCACTGCCCTTCATCTTTTCAAAGTCTCTCCCATCAATTTGTTATTTCTTTGTTCACTTCATTGCTTATAAAGTTACAATATTTATTTAATTTAAAATTTCAGACGAGTGTTTTATTGACTTGTTATTTATGCAACAGATGGATGGTGATTGCTTGTTTCTAAATTATGAATTATAGTTTTTGATTATTAATGACAAATATGAGTTTGATTGTGTATAATTTATTTTCTGACATTTATAAATTTGCCGTATGAATTGCATAATAATTATCTTAATATATTAAAATAGCGGCCATCTTGTTATCCACTAGCGTTTTTGGGATCATGATGTGGATTTTGGGATGGGATGATTGACTACTATTGGATGTACCATACTGTTTGTTTCAAGTATGACTATCATACTATTGAATTTGTTCATCATGATGGCTCTTAATTGTGTAATAGAAGCCCATCCTATGCCTCGGTTGAATTTCTTTCTTCAGGGACTGGTTATTTGTTTCCTTCAACTTAAGAACATTTCCTGATCTGCTTCCTTTTCATATGTAACATTCCTAATTAAAACTTTCTTGATTGCACCATACAACAAAATCAATCAAGAAATCAATTTTTGCAGGAATTATGTTCATTACACGATCAATCATCTAATAGTCTGAGTTCCTTGATCACTGCTGGTTGTCCTAACCTCTCACCTTAGTTACTTGATTTACTAGCTTTGCTCCATCCGTCCCTTCTATATTCTTAAGTCCTTTGTGATATAAGTTAAGTCATCTTTGCTGCATAGGATGGAGTTCTGTGAAATAAGAATATGAATTAGGAAATTGGAGTGAGAATCTCATTTGATAGTCTAGATTATCTGTCAGATAAAAAATCTAGATGATAGTATAACATTATAAGATAAACATTTAGAATATTATTTAATAGTTAATACGATAATTAAAATCCCGATGATAGCATAGAAATTATTAGAGACAAAATCATTTAAGAACTAAAGAAAAAAAATATATTAATTTATCACCCTTCAAAACCCTTCATTACCATTATTTTACTGTTCCCCCAAATTGGAGGTTTTTTTACGGGATTATAATGTGATATACTTATTCATATTAAGATGTAATGCCATTTTTACCTACCATTTTAACTAAAAGTTCATAGTAACATAAAGATGTCATATCCAGATTGAAAAAAAAAAAAGATGACATATATATTGTTAAATTTTTTTTTTAAATTAAACAAATGAGAATTTGAGGCTAGAAAATACTTTCATAGAAAAAAATTGGAGAAACCTTTTAAAAATGAAGACAATTTGTTTTTTGGAGAAAAAATTAAAGGAAAATTTTGGAGAAAGATGTTCTTTTATAGAGATATTTTGGATAAAATTTAGTGAGAGAAAATATGTTGAGAAAAGAAATATAGTTTAAATTTATACACCAAATAATATTTTGAATATTTTAAAATTAATATTGTTATAAAACACATGAATTATATTTAAATATTTTAATAAATTGCAAAATTTAAAACTATATTATGCACCTATCTCCTTCCCCTTGTCAATTTTAGGCATGTGACCAAGGTGGGGTAAACCCTCTAAACCCCTTTGCTTGTCCTACCTCGCCCTTTGAACCCTTCCCTTCCCTTTCCCTCATAACTAGTGAACATTCTCGAATGTTCATAATTAGAAAACAGAAAACTTAACTACTTTTTCACCTATGTGTTACCATATCTTATCTTATGTATGTATGTATATATAGAGTGAGTGTATTTTATTATTTTTTTTTCAAATCAATATTTGAGATTATAGAATGATAGGACTGTTGGAGCCAAAAGAGAGAATGCTGGAAACTAACTTTGCAGGGAGAAGGATGGAAAGTTATGTTTCTTTGCAGTGTTTGATTTACTGCTGTTCTCTCTGTTATGTTGAGTTTCTTGTTAAATGCTGCAAAAGGGTGGTTATTCTCTTTACAAGGTGCTTGTTACTAACATATTCGTGCTTATGATTTTTAATGTAGTTGTCACTTTATCCGCAACAATGTATCTAGTTTTTCTCATGATGCCACTTGTAGTTTGAATTGTTCTTGATGTATTGTGTCTTGCCATCCATGTTTTTGAGGGTTGCAGAATGTTAATTTAAATTACCCTATTTTTGATATTGCATGAGAAACTCTGTTAAATTTCTGTATGTATGTTGGGGGAATTGTAGTACTTAATGAGGCTCTTTTGATCTGTTTGCCAGATGGTAGTCCATCAACTGTTCAGGATGTTTTTCTTAGCCGACTTTTGCAAACCGGTGCAACTGAAAGTTCCTCTACATATAACTGTGCAAACCAGGTGGAAGAGCACAGAGAAATTACTTCTGAGAAAGCACAAAGCATTTTAGAAAATATAGCCACAACTATTAATAACTTTTGGCGTGTGAAGGGTGGATTGCATACTGCTACACTGAAAAAGCTTCCTGGAGATGGTATGATACGAGTGATTTTTGTATGTGATTATCCTTTGTTAGGCCTATTCTTTCAGGGCAGTTGCTCAGCTTTGTTGATTACACTGCCCATTTATAGTTTCATGCAGGCAGAAGTTGTCTACTGATTTAGAGGTGGAAGTTAAAAACTTGAGGTTGGCATTTGGTGAGCTTCATTTGAAGCACAAGTCTTTAGCGAGTGAGTACCAAGTTCATAGAGATCTTGATGCCAAAAATAAAGCAGAACTGCGAAGACTAAAAGGTAGATTTTCTTGAATATGTGCTATGCATTTCAACCTTACTCTGGTTTTGTAAGATCCTTTTTTTAATACAAAATGAGAATTAGTTGACCTGTACTGAAACTTCCATGCATGTAAAGTACAGACATGCCTATGTTTTTGTGAGCACTTGATGTCTGAACGGTAGTATTTTTATGTGTGTTGGGGGGTGGGGGTGGGGGATGGATTGGTTACTTTATTAGTTGTTTCAATACTTAGTAAGGCTTTGGTAGAAGCATGGCTGTTCCTTGCCTACTGTGCATGAAAATAGTCCAGGTGGTCTGTTAGTGGCTTAATGCTTGACAATTAAGCCTGACGTGATTACAATTGGGCTTGGGCAAAACTTCTATAAATCCCATTTAGGTAAATGAAAATTGCACTCATAGCACATTTTCTTTTCGGCTGGTTGGAGCATTAAGTTCATATTTTGCCGAATCAGAATGGAAGTGGACTAACAGTTTATTAGTGGTAGGCACGTGGAATTAGCATGGAATGCACGCGTAGTAAATGGATATAAATTAGGAAACTACAACAAAATTAAACTATTGCCTCCCCTTCATGTAAGAATCATCGAATTTAAGTTTTGAATGGGACAATGAATCTGTTTCTTCTTCATGACAGAGATTCCTATTCACATTTTGTTAGGATCCAATTGCAAGGTGTGGGACTTGAGTCCTACATTGGAAGTATGGGATTCCAGTGTGGGATTTATAAGGCGTAAGAAATGGTCTTGAGCACTAAACAGCTCATGCTCAACTCTCGAAGCCAAGGTATAATTCTTGCCTAAGAGCAAGATAGCCCCCACACTCAGCTGATATACTCAGCTAACTGAATTCCACCACCCCCCCCCACCACCACCACCACCACCACCCACCAACCACAAAAACCCCACAAAAAAAAAAACTCTCTGTGAGCCTACAGCTGCTGACTCATCAAGGTTGTTAGGCTGTACAATCTTTTCCCCATTCATTTTGTCTAAGACACACCTGAACCTCTTCCTTTTACACACCCTTAACCACCGCATAAGGCCTTGGGCTGTTCCCACCACAATGGCTAGCTTTTGTGGTGTGGTCCTCCCAAGGTAAATGATTGGGCCGGGTTGTGCAGCCCCCACATTGATACTCCTGGGTGTTTTTGTAGAACGTTTTTTCTATTGATAGAAAATTGGATTGGGCACAAAATACAATCCCCATGGCAGAGTTCCAATCCCTTCCCCATCTAATTTGGGCTTGGCCTATTTCTCTTTGGAAGCAGTTTCTTGTTGAAACCTGCCCATCCCTCTTTGCCTTGATGTGGGCCTGGTCCATTATGTCAAAGGCTACACCCGAGCGTCCCTTCGGTCTCCCTCTCTCAATGGGAATCTTCTGACGGGAAGGATGATTAGGTAATAGGAATAGAAGGGAAAGTTGGAAGCCCTCTAAAAGGGAAGACGAGTTGTAGGAAATAAATTGAAGAAAAGTTATTACGTTACTTAAGAAATGAAACGTGTAAAATTAGTGTCTGAGAAATATGGAAGTGAATCAAACTTAATGTGGAAATAATTTCTTTTAAAGTTTATATGAAAAGAAATCAATGTGGCTTACAAATATGAGCAGATATTAAAAAAAAAAATTAGAGAATTAGATAATTTATTTATTTTTTTATAAAAGAAGAATATTAATAAGATGAAGAGAACTATCCTCTTTACAAGAACAATATCAAACTAGAGAAAAACTAACGATTAAGTAGAGAATTGGTTCATTATTTGATTACAGTTTAATAACAAATTTTGGGATGAATAGGTAATTGAGTTGTGCATTTGTATCATTATTGATATGGTCTCCATATTTCAATTGTTTTCTAATTTTCACTTTGAAAGTTTTTATTTGGTGTTCATGCTGTATGTTAATGTGATGTATTGCTTCTGTCTCTTGTCAATTGTGCAGTTCCTGTGTGGTTAGATTGGTCTATTAGTGTGTTATTTGTCCTTTTCATCTTTTTAAGATTTTTTTTTAATACTTGTTTCTGCCTTGTTTTGTTGATGTGATGGAGATGTATATCTTTTCAACTGGAAACAAAGACCAAAGAAAGATCTGATTGAGAACTCATTTATTTTAAGCTTAAAAGGTTGGCCTGTGACATGCAATTCATTTGTCATGCTGTTGATTTTTTTTAGGGGAACTTGAAAGTACTATTGCAGAATTAGAAGAAAGCAATCGCAAAATTTTAACCTTTAAGGCAGAGAGAGATGCAGCAAAAGGGGCGGTTCTCCTGTCTTAAATGTAGGAACTGCACGCACTGCTAGTGATAAGGTCAGAGAAAGCAAAAGGATTTGCAAGATATGGAATCTGCATTGAAGGAGCTATTGGTATTGTTGTTGAATTCTTTGACCCTGTTTTATTTTATTCTATTTTTTTATTGACCTTGTTTTAAAATTCCTTGGATATTGTACCTAAATTGTTGAGTTCCTCAGGAACAAGGTTTATCTCAATTACTGGAACTGAAAAGTCTCCATGAGGAGAGAATAAGAATATTACAGCAGCTGTGTGATCTACAGGTTGATTTTTTAGTATTTATGATCTACCATGTACTTTTCCTACTGTTTATGTTCTGCAAGTCTATTTTTATATGTATTTTCTGTTATAGTTTTGACTTGGAATGATTTTGTCAGAACACATTGAAGAATTTGGAGTGTATTACTTCTTCCCATGCATTCAAATTGGTTAGGGATCAGATAGAAAAATCCAAATCAGAAGTTCTTCAGTATCAAGCCTTATTTGAGAAACTACAGGTAGTAATTGGTTGGTAGTTTATGTATTGACCATTGTCCAATGAGCTATGATGTGTTTCTGACGGTGAACCCCTCTCTTTCCTACACATTTTTCTTTATACTTGTAGGTTGAGAAGGATAATCTTGTATGGAGGGAAAGGGAGTGGTACATTAAAAGTGATTTAGCAGATATTTTTCAAAGATCTGCTGTGGTTTCTGATTCTAGAGCGGCTGATTTACGGACTGAGATACAGAAAAAGATAGACGAAAGAAATGTGATTGAAAATAAATTGCATGAGGAAGCAAGAGAACCGGGTTTGGATATTTTTTTCTCCTTACTTAAAAGCATGCTACCTTATTTCTGAATGGTTTAATTGTTGCTTATGCATTTCTACTTGCTTCAGGAAGGAATCAAATTATAGCAGAATTTAAATCTCTGCTTTCTTCATTTCCTGAAGAAATGGGATCTATGCAAAGTCAGTTAAGCAAGTATAAAGAATCAGCTTCCGATATCCATTCTCTGCGTGCAGATGTGCAGTCTATTTCTAATGTTCTTGAAAGGAAGGTTGGTGCAGTTGTATATTTGAACTGTACTTTCTGGCATCATAAGATCAAAGGTCTTGAATAGTTTCTATTTCATAATAACAGGTAAAAGAATGTGATGTCTTAACTGTTTGGTGTGCTGATCAAGCTGCTGAAATAAAGAGGCTGCTTGCTGTGGTATGTTACTTATATTTGACTTCATAGAACGTCAGCTGCATTTTGCTTGTTCGGTTCTTCATACTTGTCTTGTTCAGTTTGTGCTCAATAAGAAATTACTTGAAATTATGTTTGTTTTGTTTTGGTGTTGGTGTTGAGAGGGAAAGGAGAGAGATTGTCAGAGAAAGAGAGACATAGGGCTTTGAACATGCAGTTCTTGAAGCAAAGTTTGTATCCACAAAATCTTATCTGCTGTGCCAGACTTCAACACTCTGCTTCAGTACTAGAACAGTAGAACTAGAATGAGCAACAAGACGGTGCTTCTTTGAACTCTGAGAAACAAGATTTGGGCAGAAAGAGATACATGACCCAGATGTAGAGCAACGACCATCACTTCATCAGGGTCAGTGGCTCAATTAGCATCACAATAGGCAGTTAAGGTTTAAGGTCTGCTAAGATTTGCTGGCTGAATAAGTAGTTCATGATGACACCCTGTAGGCTAGGATTGTTCAGCATACCTTTGCAGCCTTCCAAAGGCTGGGACATGAACTAGCTAACCTATTTGACACTAAAGTCTATATCACGTCTAGTGGTGGTGGCAATGAATTTTACATGTTCATGGAAATGAGACGAATCACTAAACAACAAATATAAGAATAAGAATTAATTAAAAAGTCTTAGTGGCGGTGGCATATCTATGTGCTCCCACAATTGATCTATTAGAAAGTGGGATCAGCCAAAAAAATCACTGACATGACTTGGCACTGTGCATGACAGGCATTGATGTACTCCTGGCCCCAGTCATGTTAGCCTTGGACAGAAGGTCACATAAGCATTTAGTTTCATTGAATATTGTCCAAAAAAGGAAAATTTAGCTTGAGTGAGTAGCAGAGTCATTGGATATCCCCACCCCCCCCCCTCTATTTTTTATAGAAAAAGGAAGAAACACCCTTTAACAAACCATGTTCAGAACATCAAAGAGATGCCAAAAAGGTAATCCCATCCTGCATGAAATCGACGATTGAAAAGGAATCATTAAAAATTTTAGAATTCCTTTCCAACCAAATGAACCAAATCCCTCCAAAAATTGAGGATTGCCACAAAATCTTTGCTTCTTTACGTGATTGAAAACCTCTGAGCTTAGTGAGTAGAAATTGATGTAGATCCATAGTGAAAACCCATGATTCACCAAATATACCAAAAAGCCTGATCCAAAGTGATCTTGCCATAGGACTATGCTGGACGAGATGAGCCCCCAATTTGCCAAATGGAGCATGTCATTAGTTTTATTCCAATTAAGAACAATAGTCCAAACAAAATCTTTGACCTTAGGGAGATTTAGACTTCCAAATGAGTTCATCTAAGAAAATTGTGTGTGTAAGGAAAGGTAGTTAAGAATTGAAAGTAACATATGCAGGAAAATATACCAATTGAGTCGAGTACAAATCCTAGTGTCACGGATGTTCGATGGATGAATAGGGTCAGGCAAAGGAAGAAAGGACTCAAATTCGATAACCTCTCTATCATTTAAGGTTCGAATAAAATGGAAGTTCCAGGATCTATCCTGAGAAAAAATGGTTAACAAAGGCTTGATGTGAAGAAGATAGGAGAAAAGGCCTAGGAAAGTTAATTGAAAGGGGAGTAGTACTAACCCAATTATCTTCCCGAAATTTGATACGAGAACCATCACTCAAATGAAAGGACAGGAGTGAACTTTAAGAGGGGAAACCTTGAGAGATGAATTTCCAAGGGCTATTATGAGTTTCTGCTTCCGAAGTCGGTCTCCCACCCATTTGGATGCAAACCATACTTCGAATGACTTGCCATAAAGAGTTAGGATGAAGAAGAAAATGCCAAAGCCACTTAGCTGCCGACGATTTGTTCTTGGACACAATATTATCAAGGCCCAATCCCCCTTCCGTTTTAGGTTTTTGGTTCCAACTAAAATGGTTGTCTTTACAAGAGTCCCAAACCTTTGTTAGAAGGAAATCCCTCATGAATTTTTCTATATTTTGATCCATAACCAAAATATTGTGAATGCTAGATAAACATGACTGAATGAGAATGATCCTGACCTCCCAAAGACCTCCCAAAGAGAAAAAAGGACTGTTTCAACAATCTATGTTCCAACAATCTGACCTCTTAGAACCCTTGCAACCATGGGATCCTGAAAAGATAAAACATGAGAATTACTTCCCAAAAGAATACCTAGATAAGTGAGAGACCACTATGGAGGCACCTAGCTAAAGATGGCAAAAGCATTATCAACTTGATTATCTAGTTAATGGCTCTAAACCATTTTTGGATGCGTTGGATGGTAGAACTAGAGCTAGCTATGATGACGATATCATTTGCATAAACCAAATCATATGGGGATTAGGATAAGTGAAATTGTATGAACAAAGAAAGGTTACATTTACTAACTTGTCAGGCAACGTTGAACAAGTTTGGCCAACCGATCAAACCAGGTTTGAGAAGATTGTTTTAGCCCGTAAGTTACGTTGTTAAGTTACCGAACTAGAGTTATCTGCATCAACAAAACCTGGTGGTTGTTGCATGTAAAAATCCACATCAATTTGCTGGACTGGCTAATAATTAGTGTGAGCTAATGTCAAAATTATTCTTTTATTGACTGGTTTTACAACTTGTGAGAATGGTATTATAGATTTAGAAGATCTTACTTTATTCGTTTCTTTCAATTGTCATGGAGTTTTCCATGATTAAATGAGAGCCCAATACCTTCTAGATTTGAGAACATGCAGTTGCGTTGTGGATCTTTTGTCCTTGTGATAGAGCTTCTTTGGATAATATAGTTGTTTTGAGGTTGAGAAGGGTTTTTAAAGAAATATTGAAAGTATTAGGGCCTGTTTGGTTTAAGTTTTCAGGATTTTATAAAGGAAAAACTGAAAACTGGAAATGAAAACTGAAAACTGGAAAAGTGGGTATTTCTTAATTCCAGTTTCAGTTTTCATTTTTAGTTTTTCAAATTTGTGAAGGAAAAAAAAAGTGAAAACTGAAATTTTGAGTTTTATTTTTTCAATTTTCTTTCACAAATCTGAAAGGCTGAAACTGAAAGCTCAAAGCAACAGCCAGGTAATGTTATTTGTACTCACACAGTTTGGGACATATGTCGACACTCTTATCTACCATTGGATAAGATGTGGGTCCCAAACTAAGTGAGGTCCACACCATCTAATAGTAGATAGGAGTGTGTCAGACAAGTGTCCCACAAATGGTGAGTACAAATAACATTTTTAACTGGAAAATGAAAACTGAAAATTGGAATTTGTAGTTTTCAAAATTTTCAGTATTTCCTTCACAAAATCTGAAAAATTGGAAAATTAAAAATTGAAAACTCAAACCGGGAATAGGCCCGTAGTGTCCCACATTGCTCAAGATATGCCAAAGATAGCCTTTATAGGTGCTTGGGCAATCCTCTTCCCATGAGCTAGCTTTTGGGATGGAGTTAAGCCCACTATCTTAATAGAAAGGTTGGAGCCAAGAAGTGTTTGGCGACAATAGAGTGAAAAAAGATGAAATTCTAAAGAAAAAGTGACATGGCAGTGGTCGTAGTGATTCACGGCCCAAGACCAAGAATGGTGAAAGAAAATAAGTGAAGCAAAGGAAAATACATGGCTTTGATGGCATGAAATTCTCAAAGTATACACAACAATGGACTTCCAATATTTTACTTAGGAACACTGCAGCGTAATAGTGACGGGACAGGTCACAGAGGATTGCGCCACTCTAATACCTTGTTGAATTAGCAGAAAAATATAAAGGGAGAAGTGTGGAACAATATTTGGCAAAATAGTTTATATTCAATAGGTGCTTGCTTAAGTGTAGATACCTAGCACTATATATAGTCCTTATGGAATAAATACATGCATAGTTTCTAGTATAGATTTTTTTTATTTTTTTAATAAAAGAAATTATTTTATTAATAAGAAGAGAATAATACAAAGTGAAGATGATAGGAGATCCTCGAAGCAAAAAGAAAACAAGAGAAAACATCAAAACATCAAAGCTTTCCAATCTCTTATCATATTAGAGATGAAAACCCCTCTAAAAGGGTCATGTCCTTACACCAATATGTAGATTTTGGCTCAATGAGAAGGGTTTTGGCAGTGTTTCCTCAAACAAATATGAGCAATATGCACCAATAGATTACAGTAAGGACAGGTGGAATATGCTGATTAATGTGATTATGTTTGCATCAACAATGAGAAGTCGGTTTGGGTTAGAACGATGAAAACATATGGGCAACAGCCTGATTGCTTAAGGCATTCGAGTTTTTTTTTTCCTTCTTTTTTCTTGGACTAATTATGAATCAGTGTCAGGACAGAAAAGCAACTCACATCTTATCAACACAATTGCAATATCTTCCCTTGTTGTGAACTCCTTGAATGCATCTTCAATTTGTTTGACAGTTGTTTCTGAATTTGACAACCCAGGAGAGAGCAAAAAGTGAATATAAGCACATCATAGAACCAATATCACTCCCAATTGACTTAAAAAATAGAGTAATAAACAGAGACAAGCAGGTTTAGGGGAGGAGGTTAGCATATCTAATACTTTAATAAAACATGTAAATGGAAATCTATTCAACAATATGAAGGCAGGGAATTGCTGGATTTTCTACACAATTGCCATGCCGTGAATTGGCATTTTATATCTTCCACATCGTTAGCACTAAAAAGATTAACCACATGAATTGTTTTCTTGGAAGGATGAGCTGTCCTTGAGACTTAGCACCCTTACCATATCAGCTTTTCTTGAAAGGGAAACCATGAGACCTAAACCAAGAACACCTGGTAAAGAGTTTTGTCCTTTGTACAACTCGCTTGCTAGGAGGGAATCAACATTAGCAGTCGATTGATTGATAATCAGAGGTGGAAAATCATCTATGATCCAGCTTTTAAAGAAGTTCAAGAAATGAGCAGTATTGTCCCTCACTTTAGCCAACCAATCATCCATGCAGACCCCATTACCATGCGAAAAATTGACTCCTTGGCTGGAAAATGCAAGTTCAGCCTCATGGATTGTGTGAAAAGAATACAAACACAAGTGGGAGGAATTGCAATGTATTTTGAGGTGAGCATTGCCAAGGAAAATGCACTCGAAGGCAAGTGGTCATAATGCTCGATTGTGCGATGAGGTTGCAGTGTGGAAAATAAAGGTCAGGGGTTATGGCCCGTGAACCCCTCCACTGTTTCCATTCTAAATATGCTTCCAACACGCGGGTTTTTCCATGGTGGACATGGCAAAGCCTTTAGATTGAGACTTGCCTGATGATGAGTTTCTAATACCCCTTTTCCACTTGCACGTAATTGAGCTTGGCCCCATCAAACTAACAAATCCAATCCTCCTGTCATTAATCCCTTTCTTCTCTCTAATTTGGGCTTGGCCATTTAAGACAAAAGCATGACCCAGTTCTTGTTGTGCAGTACCTTCTACCCAATTTTCCCTTTCCTTTGTAATATTGCTGCCACTGGGTTGGGGGGGCTTAGCAATAAAAGCTCTTACATTGAGACCCAGGAGTGATCTTGTCTCCAGTAAGTAATAATGCTTCCTCATACCTTGGGCCTTGGCCCATTAGTCTTGAGAAATAAATTCCAATTCCATATTACCATTACTGATTTTGTTTTTACCCATTAACTTAGAACCCTGGTTCCAAAATTCGCCCAGCTCCTTTTCAACATTTACTTTGTGAGATTGGGCTTGGCCCAATACGCTAAAAATCTTGCCCATTTTCAGAAAATTCCAACACATCTTTCTAGAATAAATTTTGGGCTCACTTGGTTTGGGCTCTTGACCCATTAAGCCAACACATGACCCGCTTTGAAATGATGGTGCTGTCGTACCAAGTCTCCTCATTCCTCTGATGCTGTGGTTGATTGATTGCTGTGTAGGGGTAGCCACCGTTTTCTGGAAAACTTTGCCATGGAAGTCCGGATGGTCGCGCGCACGCATCTCGACAACGAGTTTGGCGGTTGGTGGTGGCGGTTGGGTCATCATGCACAACCACCCCTTCTCAAGCGAAGCTCTTGACATCGCGGATAACCCCTCATGTGTCTGCGCTTCTTGCTTCTCCTTCGGGGTTGACTTCTCGGCAGCCATCTCGGCCACGACTTTTGACAATGGACGTGAGTCCACGCACTCACAACTTTGCTCCTGTTTGTTGTATCTCTACTAGTACTCCGCCACCCATCGTAGGAGGATTAGAGTTTTGCAGCTCATGTGGTGGTTGTCGACTGCTGTCTTGGAGTTCGCCGCTCCTCTTCCTTCTTGCTATCTATTCCACGACATGCGTTGAGTGGCGAGATCTTCCGTCCTTCGTCGTGACGCCATGGCAGCCTACGTGCCAAGAGAGTCAGGTGGCCTACTCCCTAGAAGGCCCAACTCGATGGTGTGAAGGACTACCCCGGAATGAGGGGAGTATCGCTCCTTTCGATGGTGAGATGGAGATCACGACACACACTATGAAGAGGAAGGACTAGTGATTCCCTCACCCTTCTAGTACTCCTATTCGATCTATCCTCTAGCTCCACCCGGTGATGAGTCCTTCTCGTGGCGTCCTCTCGAGGTCGAGCTCACCTTTGATCCCTCAAGTACCGCATCAACTCCTCACATTTCCTCTCCAAGTTCTCCATCCTAGTTTCCATGGTAGCTTCGCAGAAGGCCCCACAACTCTAGGAAAGGAGCTCTAATACCAAAATGATAGAAACCACACAAGAAGAAACAGAAAATGGAAGAAGAAATTAATATTTCACTGAAGATAAAATATAGAGAAAACGAAATGCAGAACGAGAGAAAGCTTGGACACTATAGCAGTCCACATCTCCCAAAGCCTAAGCCAAAATTCAGTTTCACCAACTTTCCCTATTTCCTTCCCTTATATACTATTCACATCAGCATGTGCATATGCTGTTACAACCCTTACCCCATAAGTATTTTGTTACAATCCTCACACAGAACACTTACACTCAACGCACAGCACACAAACATCACAGTTCACACTTCTAACACTTATTTTTTCTCGCTCATACTTCAGTAATTACAATTAGAGCCCATTGTACTTGGCCCAATTCCCTTGGTTTCTAACACACATCAAGCACATGCGAAAACACCAGCTGTTGTCCATTATTCTTAACAGAGGAATTCAATAGGAATGGAAAGATAGGTATCAATATTAACTCCACTTTCATCTCTTTGGCTCCAAAGAAAGATAGCTCAATTAGAATTAGAGATCATTGATCAATTGGCATTAGCCTTGTCATGGTTTGAATAAAATAATGTCATATAATTGGATGCAATTACATGTGTATGAAGTGAACCATTTTCTTTTCTTGTAAATAAGCTTTTGCCTTTGCTTTTTAATGAGGTTCAAGATTTGAGACAGTGTGAGCAAGATTTGAAGTTGATCCTGCGAATGTATAGACGTGAGTCCATGGATTCAAGGTTCGGATTTCAATTATCAACTCAAATATTCATGATCTACTCGGATTGATTTGGTTTATTTATTTCTTCTAACTAGGACTAAACATTAGAAGGAACATTCTCGACATGTGTTTATTTTTAGAAACAATTGGATCATGATAATAAAGTTAATATGTTTGTTTCGTTGGATTTGAGAGGAAATGTTAGTAAGGGGGAAAAAGAATGAATTAAGTGTTAGGTTGTCATATCCTAAAGAAAGACAACAGAAGTTATGAAAACACATTTGTATACCTGTCAAAATTGATAAATGGGAGTGAATCTTGAATGTTTCGGTACTAAAGTCGAGATTCCTTTAGCTTGAATTTCATACTAAAGATTCTAGGTTCACTTGAAGGGTTTCTTAGGGATTAAAGTGAGAATGAGTTGGAAGGGATTGTTCTGTCTCTATGTAAGTGTTTCACTGAAGGGTTTAAGGCTACTATGGACACCCCTTTGGCGCCTACTCCTATCGACTCACCTCGTCTCTTTATGTTGTTTTGAGTTATTAATGTTTATCTTCTTTACATTATGGTTGTGTTCTCTCCCATCCCTAAATCTCTAGGTGAAGTCACATCTCATCCTAGGTGGAGACAAGCTATGATTGAGAAATGTGTGCACTTCAAAACAAAGGTTCTTGGGAATTAGTCTTCTTCCTCCCAACAAATTGGTGGTTGGTTGTTGATGGATGTATACTCTGAAGGTGAGTCTTGATGGTGTTATTGATCGTCTCAAAGCTCATCTTGTAGCCAAAGGGTACATTTTGATTGGTGGTTTGGATTATGACGACACCTCCCTTGTTTCCAAGATGGTCCCTCTACGACTCTTCTATGGCTACGATGCACCATTGGTCACTTAATCAGTTCAACATCAAGAATGCCTTTCTGCATGGTGATCTTGAGGAGGAAGTCCATATGGAGCAACCTCAAGGTTTTGTTGCTCAGGTGGAGTCTTTTGGCCTGGTTTGTCCCCTTCATAAATCTTTGTTTGGTCTTAGGCAATCCTCTCGATCTTGGTTTTGTAGATTTTCCATTGTGGTTCAACAATTTTGTATCATTTTTAGTTAAGCTGGTCACATTGTTTTACCATCATACACAACGAGGCTATATCTTTTTGATTGTGTACGTAGATGGCATTGTTATTATTGGAAGCAATAGTCATGGTATAGTGCAAGTCAAACATTATCAATGTCATCAATTTCAGATCAAAGACCTCGACAAGCTTCATTATTTCTTTGGAATTGAAGTAGCACACACCAGAAACATCATAGTCCTCTCATAGAGAAAGTATGCTATGGACCTCCTAGAAGATGGGCTTACTTGGTGCAAAGCCTGTCGTACTTAATTGTATCCTAAAGTGAAGCTCCTACAAGTCAGGGGGAGCCATTTTCTGACCCAAGGAGATATAGAGGATTGGTTGGGAAATAGAATTACATCACTGTCACTCGTGTAGGTTGACACTTCTTTGTATCCTAAGGTTAAACTCCTACAAATAAGGGGGGAGCCGTTTTTAACCCAAGGATACAGAAGATTGGTTGGGAAATAGAATTACATCGATGTCACTCGTCTAGATATCTCCTTAGTAGTGAGTGTAGTATGTCAGCTCTTAAACTCACCATGTGATAGTCATTTAGGATGCTGTGATTCACATCCTGATGTATGTCAAGAGCGCATCTAGAAAGGACCTTGTTTACGAGGATAAAGGGCATTTCGAGATAGTTTGATATTTAGAAGCTAATTGGGCAGGTTCTCATAATGATAGCCATTTCTAGCTATTGTATTCTTGTTGGAGGCAATCTTATTTCTTTGAATAGTGAGAAGCAAAAGACAATTGTTTGTGATAACCGGGTAGCATTGCAAATTCCCCCTAATCCCTTTTTTCATGAGAGGAGCGAACTCATTGAGGTCGATTTCCATTTTAACTGAGAAAAGATTCTATTTGATGATATTACCACAAGTCATGTACACTAAAATGATCAACTAACAGGTGTTTACCAAGTCTTTAAGAGGTCCTACAATAAGTTATCTATGTAACAAGCTTGGTGCATATGATTTATGTTCTTTGGCTTAAGGGGGTGTGTTAGAACCTATAAGTAAGATAGTTAGGGTATCAAATCATGTATTTAGGGAAATAAAATGTTTTGTATGTCTGTAAATATTCTTGTGTTTATTAATTGTTGTCTATGTATACCATACTACGCTATGTAGTTGAAACACATATTCTCATGTCTTTCTCTACCCTCTCTTTCTCAAGGGTCATCTCCATAAGTTCATCTCCGTTAGAGCTCTGCATCATTGATTGTCTTCTGCAAACTTTTTCTCACGAACAGAACATATTATCACTTTCTAAAACTGAGGACTTAAACGGAGTTGCATTTGAATTTTGGCTGTAGTGGATCTTTTGTGTTGGCCATGCAGGATTTGAAAATCAGAGGCTAAAAAACATAGATCAGAACGGCTAAGCTACCCAAAGAACTGGACAGGGTTGGGTTGGGTTGGGTATGACCTGATCCAGAGGTTTTTCAAATCAGATTGTATTGTAGTTGGGGCAGAGAAATATGGACTTGTGTTTGGAGGATTAGATCTGCTCCAAGCCCTGCAAGTTGATTTCCCTCGTCTTAACCCATTCTTGAGCAATTTGCAAGACTATCTAACTTCTTCCAAATGGTTTTCTTTTGAAATCTTTTAAATATAATAAACTATAGTCAACCTTTTGGTTGAGCCATTAACAGGGTGAAATTGTTTGTTTTGCAGTCTATGTTGGGGGTAATTGGCTTGATTGGTCCCATAAATGCATGAGATGCAATATGCGGAACACTAACAGATCTGTGTCTGCAGGGATGTGATGGAAGTCCGGGATGCAGAATACCGAGCATGGGCCAATGTTCAAAGTTTGAAATCTTCTCTTGATGAGCATCAGTTAGAACTTCGAGTTAAGACAGCAAATGAAGCAGAGGCCAAATCTCAACAAAGGCTGGCTGCTGCTGAAGCTGAGATAGCAGACATGAGACAGAAATTAGAAGCTTCCAAAAAGTTAATCTCTGATTTGGTGTAGTTAATTGAAGTGTCATCTCATCTAATGTGTTTTTATGCCAATATTTTACATGTGGTAACCCTAATAAATGTTCTCTCTTTTTCTTTTAAGCTGTTGACTCAGATTGATGCAAATGTTTATTTTTAAGCAGTTGACCAACATTGATGTAGTTGTTTTTGCCTCTCTCATTAGGTGCTTTCAGTTTCTTTTTTCATGTCTCTTACTCTATTGATTAATTAATATTTTTTTTTACAGACAAAAGCTTGTTTTTTTAATTTTTTCTGTATGAGCAGTGTTTCTATGGATTTCTCCATCAGCTTCCAATATTGAAGCCTTAGGGTCCTCTTGTTTAAACCTTGAAAAAACCACATTATGTTCTCCAAGAGTATCTTTTTATGCGGCTGTTTCTAGCTTATGAGAAAAGCCCAAATTGTTTTTTGGCATTTAGTTTTTTAATCCAAAAAACTTATCTAATTATTTTGGATGTAATCATGCATTTTTTAATTTAATTGAACTTTATCTTGAAAACAGCGCAGACAAATACCCTTACATTGGCATTGGCATTCTTCTCTAAATACTCCATTCTGATGTTGCATTTCGTAATTCTTCTTGAGGATTTTTATGCAAGGAAAAAAGGTTACATTTATTATGCTTTTTGTGTACCTGGTTAGGTTTGTGTCATTGGAGTTGCAAACTTGATGATATTGGAGTTAAAAGCTTGATGATACCTTTGTTTTTCTGTCGGTTGTTGGATGAATTTGCGTATTCTTTGTGGAGTAGGGTGGAATCAATACTTGCTTCATGTGAATGCAGCTGACAAGATCTCTTGAAACTTTTCGTTTGTGCTTCATCTGTTTGCAATTGAAATGCCCTTAGTGGTATGTTTTATTATTGTGATGGTGGTTTCTCCATTTATCCATTATGTTTTGCTATTTCAGGGTGATGTGTAAATTGTCTGATGTCTTAAGATCAAAAAACGAAAAAATGAGGCCTACTTATCTGAAATAGAGGTCAGGTATCTTATCTCAGTTGTGGATTGGAATTCTTTGTTGCATATGACAATATTCACGTGTTATTATAATGTTAATGTTGGTTTATTGCTGTTGTGATGATTTTCCTGCAGACTATTGGGCAAGCCTATGATGACATGCAGACTCAAAACCAGCATCTGTTACAGCAGATTACTGAGAGGGATGATTACAATATTAAGGTGACTTGTTTTTCATTTATGTTGAAATTTATTACACTTCTATAGACATTTATTTTCAATTTTAGTAATTTAATTGGATATTTTCTTTATTATCTTCAGAGATAAACTAAACCCTTCCGTGTGTCACCAAACTTTGTAATCTTGGGTTTGCATTTTTGGTTTGGTTTAGCAGTCTAGCAGAACATGGAACTTTAGGTCTGTTGTCTAATGGACTATATAAGGTCTCTGGCCAAATGAATTGATGTTTCGATGGTTCTTAAAACTTTAAATGAGGAATCACTTCTAATAGAGTAGTTACATCTTTTGTTCAATTAGAAATAAGCTTTAATGTTGTACTCAAATAAAAGCTTTAACTTAGGTTTATTGATTGCTGGATGCATACTTAATATTATCGGGGCTTCCTAACCAAGCAGACCAAAGTGAGAGGTTTGAGTTTATATCTGGGCTAAGGAATGGAAAATCCCAAAGAACTGAAGCCCCTTCATTGACATAACATTAGCTGATACCTGTGTACAGGACCAAATATTATGGCTACTAGAATAGCGAAAGCAGAACAAAACTGACTTCGTAGGTGTGCTCACTCTTGCGAAAATCCTTGCATATGTTTTTGTCAAATTCTTGAATCTTCAAGGACCCATATATTGGTGGCTGACTGTAGAACCAAGGAAATATTATTGCTTGTTTTTAGACGAGTTGACAGCAAAAGCAATGGGTTTGAGTTTGGTACATGTTGACTCTAAATCATTAAATCTTTTGGTAGTTGCAGAACATAGAACTTGAATAAGTTGTCTAAAGTACTTATTGGTCATAGATGTGGTAATTTTTGTTGGTTGTTGTCTATACTGTCTATATTATTTAATATAATGGTATTGTCCCCTTCCACTGCTCTTTGGTTACATTAGCACCTATTTTGTCCTTATAGTTTGTTTATATTTAACATTTACTAATAAAATATAATTTCTTTATATTTAACGTTTACAAATAAAATAACCTACCCACATGCATGGTTGTCTGAATGCACACCATATAGTTTTGATTTTTTCACTCTTACTATTCGTTTTATTTTTAAATACATTTTTTATTTTTTCTATATTAATATAATATAAGCAATTGTATGAAGAACGTATGACATCTGGATTGACTGGATGCCTGTTAATCTGCTATTATTGATATTTGTTTTTGTGCAGCTTGTTTTGGAGGGTGTAAGGGCAAGGCAAAAGCAAGATTCTCTGGTCATGGAAAAGCGAGCAATGCAACAAGAGATCCAGCAAGCAAATGTTTCCCTGAATTTATGAATACAAAAACAGCAAGAATTGAAGACCAGGTACAAGGATCTTGAATTATGTCACATTTCTGATACGGATTTGGAATTGGTGTCTGATTAGTTGATATGCAGTTGAAGTTCTGTTCAGATCAGGTTCAAAGACTTACAGAGAATAAGATTCAAAGCTTCATCACATTGGAAAATACACAGAGAAGGCTGTTGGATGTTAGAAGATCGTCTCAACAGGCTAGGGATGCAGTTGCAGAGGTGCAATCTAAAATTGGTAGTAATCGAGTGACTTGTATGGAGTCACACGTAGAACTTGAGAAAGAAAGGTAAATTTGTAATATAAGAGTTATTTTTTTATATATGCTTTCTGTACGGATTGATTGGGAAGCTTTTATTTGTTTTTGGGTTCATGCTTTTATCTTTTCTTTAATAGGTTTGCCAAGAAAAGAATAGAGGAGGAGCTGGAGGTTGCCAGGAGAAAGTTTTCGTGCCTTAAAGCACAAAATGAGAGCTGCTCAGTGACTGGAAAGCTTCTGCAGGAACTGGGAGAGTACAGGGAAATTGTCAAGTGCAGTATCTGTAAAGACAGGACAAAAGAGGTAAATGTTTTTCTTGTCTTTCTAAATGTATTGATACCTCGCTGTACTGGTACAGGAATGGATATGTTCCGAGAGATGCTTAATTAGGGCCTGCACATGTTTTTATGCGCATCACAGTTGGCTAGACTAAAATTTGAAAAATTAATATAGTTGCTCTTTTTTTATTTTATTTTTTTGAAATTCATATTGCATCTTTTGCTTTTTGTCAGGTGGTAATTACAAAATGCTACCACTTGTTCTGCAATTCATGTATCCAGAAAGTAGCTGGGAGTAGGCAGCGGAAATGTCCACAGTGTAGTACAAGCTTTGGGGCCAATGATGTTAAGCCTGTTTATTTGTAATTGGAAACTCGCTTCTCTCATGCTTGTTGGCCAGACCCCCGTGTTCTTTTAATTTTTCTGATCGAAAGATATGCTGTATCGGTACCCAACAGGTTCATGTGTATGTTTTTGCCAGCTGTTGCGATAAGGAACATTGGCAGGGATCAACGAGTCCTTGTCCCGTTCTCGTTTTAGACCAAAACTGATTATTTTTGCTGGTACTTTTTCTTAGTACCATCTGTTTTTTGTTGAACCTGGTATGTTTAGATTTACAGTTTTAGTATAAGAAGTTGGAGCCATAGGAAACTTGATATTTGTTCCATGGTCATAATACATCTTCCAATGCGATTTGGAGACCGTGCAATTTATAATTCAAATTATTCCATGCAATGGCTTGGAAGTTGACTCTAGAGTGGAATGACAATTTGTCAATTGTCATACATCAATAGTTAGTTTGCTGGAGATTCAAATTCTAGAGACTTGTATATACGTCAGATTGTATTATTGATCGTTCAATTTCGTTTTTGATAGCCTTCGTATCGTTGTACGGTTTGTACAGATATCAAAACTCAGATTCTATCATTTATTGTAGCTCATTTTTCAATCTTACGAGTTTTCTCCGTGATGTATTTTTTTATTTGAAGCTTCAATTATGCTAGAGAAACAAAACGGTCTCCGCAACACGTCACTATTGATGCTGTTATATATGAGATTGGTATGTATTTTTGGGCTGTTATTATGAATTGTAATGGATATAGTAGCCGACATTTCCCCACTTCTTGTAATATTATAATCATGTCAGATGCCTATCTTTTCGATCTTATGATGCAAAAATGTAAGCATGATGGTATGACTAGTTTTTAGAGTGGGTTTTTCTTTTGGTCAACAGTACAGTAAGCGTTAAATTGTGAAGCTTAACCAAATGTCCTTATTTTGTTATTCGAGTATTCTACGTTAGTGGCTTGTAGTTTTGACATATTTGCTCGTGATTGTGTCGGTGGTAACATATGCCAAGTTTTTTTCTTAGCTTCTATGTTATGTTTCTACTGATATTAATCTTATTCCTTGTCAATGCTATTATTCTATGCATCACAATATTACATAAATCATGTCCTTATAAAATCATTTTCTAAGGTAGCATTTGGTTTGTGAGATAGGACACAAAATACAGGGACGAATGGAGACGGAATGTATTTGGAAGGGGAAACAAGAATAAGGGACAGGAAAATTTTTTGTCCTGGGGAGAAAAACACAATTTCTATATTTTCAAAAGATGGGGCATGATATAGAAATAGAAATTTAATATTTTTTTCTTTCAATAGTACCTTTATATATATTTATTATTTATGTCTTCGTCTCACCGTCTCCATTGTTCTTGTATTTCCTTGTCTCTTCAAACGCTACCTAAGGGATTGGTTTGATGTAATTAAAATATATGGGATACATTTAGAAACTTATAGAACCTAATCGGGTGAATGATGCGAGACTTACAATCTTGCTCTTTTGATAATGGCAAATAAATATATTAGAAAATACGTGTGTGTGTGTGTGTGAAGTGTATCACAAATAGCATAAGGGAAAACATAGCATGCTAATAACTTCATGAAGACAAACACTTATAGAACAAGAGTGTTGAAAGATATAGAGCACTCCCTCCATTCCTTAATAATAGGATTGTGTCAGATGCAAAAAACCTTTTTAGAAGAAAAAATCTTTTGGCATGGGTTGATTGATAGAAACATATATGGCGATCCTACAATCTTGGATAACGTTCAAATTTGAAGATCATCTATAAAAAAAACCATCATTTGAAGCTGCAAATGTTGTTGACGTCAGACAAGGAAATATCTTAAGAAATCCCATCCTTTTGAAGCATTGGAAACATTGCTTTTGATACTATTTCATTGAGAAACCTTCATAAAAAACTCTTAGCTTAGCTAATATCCTCCTTGTGAGTCTTTTATGTAAGAAGTCATTCAAGTGACTCCCTATTTTAAATTATATATATAGATAGCTCGAGTGATTTTAGAAATTTGAAACCACAGCCTTATATCAAATCTTTGTATCCTTGACATGGTAGTGGTCACTGTGAGTTAGCTTGGAGATGTTAGGACAAGAATACTTGCGTATTAACTTGAGAATGCTAGAACAAGATTATCTATTGTAAGGTTGAAGACGTAACACCCTACCAAGTATAACATCATTCTTAAGCCATAACATCAGACTTGAGAGTTGTTATTTCTAAATTAGCAGACCTTCCTAAAGTATCTATAGTATATTCGATCGAGTTGTGTAGTAACTATGTCATAGATCTACTTACATTAAAAAAAAGAAAACAAAGTTGTTAGAAAATACATGTTTGGATACATGAGAAAGCTCTTTTATGAGCCTTAATATGCATCTGTCTTCTTAAACATTTACAAACATATGCATATCAAAAAGAAAACTAATAGTAGTCTTTGGCCTTCGAGCTACTATAGTAGACACTTCCATGATAATAACTTCATTGTTCCCTTGAGCAATCTGAGACAACACGGGAACACACAAATATAGAGGCGAGTTATGAAATTCTCAATAAGGTATCTCCAAATACACAATAATCAATGTCATCATCATTGTCCCATCCACCTCAGTTATTAAAAAAATGTGATCATGCAGTACATAACAAAGATTCATTTTAAAGTTCAAAATCATCATTTCGAAGTAGGTTCCTTTTCAGCATTCAATCACTTAATTCACATATACCATAAAACTCAAACTCCTAGTAAAACATCATAGGCAAATGATTCATAATAATATGAGTATGCATATGATAAATGCAATGACTTTCTTCATTTCTCTCAATTCATTTCATTTACTTTCCTTTACTTTGGTATCTTTCACAACTTCACATGCCCTTAACATGTTGAAGAGGATCTTACTTCTTGTGCTCTTGACATGTCAAAGGGGATCTCATAAGTACCTTTCTCTTGTGACCAAAGAACTCAATTCTATGCTTTATCTTTTTTCATTGACATAAAGAAGACTTAGTTCATACTAAGTGTTATCAATGGATAACACCAGATGGGGCAATAAACCGCTATTAGGACTAACTAATTCCTATACGTAATCATCGGATTTTCTTTTTTTCACTTCTAAATCTAAGATCTATTCTTAGCTGGTATGTTACCAACTCATAATATCTCTAGGAAAGTTCCTTTTTTTGCCTTTCCCTTCATTCAACATAAGTCTTGTTTCTATTTTACCCATATGTCAGAATATGCACAATTGAAGTTCATACATTTTCTTTTGTTACGTATATGCTCATATACTTTCTTTTCCAAATACATGCATTGATCATGTTTAGACATTCACCCACAAGTAAAGTTTCAATCATTCCTCATAAACTAATATTTAAAGTCTATAGCATGCATTAATACACATCACACTTGAGTCAAATGTCATTATATAATCAATTTAAGACGTTTGTACACTTTCAGTACATTAGGCATATTTCACATCCCAATAATGCATTTAGTTCACATACCAAAATGTAGAATTCACATACCAAAATGTAGAAAATAGGGCTACCAAAAATTCTCTATGACACTTCAATGTGTCCATAAGGTGTAACACCCTAATATTTAACTCAACACGCCTAGGACGTATTTAAGTTAATTATTAGTTATTACTCTTTTGTTCTAGTTCTAATTTAAACTCTTGGAAATGCTCTAACGAAATTACAGGTAAAATTTTTTTTAAAACAAAATGTGAGCCGCTCGTACTAAGTAAAATCCATCATCTGTTTCACACATATAAAGGAGAAATAAAAACGAGTCATATGCATGCACAACAATCACATGAACATAACCACATCATCATATATAATTATAGCATAAGTGCTAACTTTTCCACATTACACACCAAAATACACTACTAAAAGGGTATCATGCCCACCAATAGAGGTTGGGTTAGGTGTAGGCATCCGAAAAAGACAAAATAAGTATATGAACTAGAACAGCCTCCTAAAACATCTCCTCCCACTACTCCTCCTGGATATGCCTAGAGTAGATAACCTCTAACAAAAATATCAAAAGAAGGATCCTTTCAACGAGATATTCACAAGCATTCCAAGAGGTCCACCATCAACACCTACTAATGACGCTCCCGAGAAGGGGGAAGGTATCTGAGCACACGAGCAAGGTCGATAGAAGCAGTGAGATAACCCACAAAATGATAAGACTGGTTGGAAGGATCGAAGTGCATCTACCAGGTGAGAGCATCAACATAGATTACTAACGTAGTCATTGCCCTTTGAAGACGAGGTGGAAAAGAAAGAGAGAGGGAATGTGAAACTTATATAAGAATCTCAGTAAGGCTATTACCTCCAAACAAATGTCATCATCTTCGCCCTCAAGAACCTCGGGTTTCATTATGAAAATAGTGGATAATTAAGAAGATTCATTTATTAAGTTTCAAATACCATTATCCAAGGCCCGTTTCTTTTAGCATGAATCTTAATGTCATGAATGCATCATACCATATTATGAAATGCATGTCAATGCTTATGCAACATACCACAAGACTTGAATGAATTATCATAACATAAGGAACATAATTCATTTTTAATATAATCTTTCCTCTTTACTCTATTAGATGACTTAACTTTCTTATTCTCTTTTAAGGGCCACCCTAATACTTCTCCTCTTGAGAGTTCTAGGTTATGAGCTCATACCTAACTAGTCATCATTAGTCTACACTTATCCTCTCAATAAGCTAATTCCGAACTCCAAAGTGCGGGATAGGGGGATAGGATTGCCTCCCATAACCATTAATTCCTAGGGTCTAAAGGATCACCTCTTTGAGTCACCTCCCATAACCATTAATTCTCTGAGTGAAAGATCCCTTCTTTGGTCACTTCTCATAACCATTAATTCTTGAGTCTAAAGGATCATTTCCATGTGTCTTATGTCACCTTTAATCTTAGCATGTTATTTAGAGATGCAAACGCTAGCATATAAACATGGCTAATATCATAACTTATAATTCATCATTTCATGCTCAAAATTTCATAATTTTTCTAAGTCCATAAATTTGGGAAATTCCAGCAAATGGTTGGGAATGAAATTTCCCCAAATTTGCTTCTTGTCATATAACATATCAAACATTCATCTCAATCAATTATTCATAATCACAACATGCCATAAATCATGTAATTGATCACATAAGCATACATAACATTATTTGCATATATCCATAAGCATGTTATCATCAATATATCATTGAAAAGTAAATATGCTCTTATCCATATGCCAGAAATCAAGGACCAGACTTCAGCTAATGCACTTTAAAATATTATTAGAGGTTCTTTATATATTTTTAAGCTTCCTTATGACTTTTATATATATATTTTTCCTCTTGAAGATTATTGCAACTTAAATTCTTAAAACTTTTTTTTATAAGACTTTAATATTCTATTTATAGTTCTGACATCTTTTACATGACAATTTATAATTTTCTATATACTTAATATTTTAGTCTCTTAAAGGTATTTCTAGATTCCTAATTCATCAAACTTTTCATTAAGGGTAATTTTATTAAAAACACGTTTATGATTATGTCATAGTATCCTTGCAAAGTACCCTTTCCAACTCTTCAACACACTAACCCCAAGTTTATTTCTTATTCAATATTTTTGTGGTAAAAAGATTTATGCATACCATACATGGATGTGTTTCTATGTGTCTTAGCTTTCTAACAAAGTTAAAATCAGTCCATTTACGTTTTTATAGAGTGAGTTCCACCTATTTTACTACTATAAGGTCATATTTAGAGTTTTAGTCTTTGGCTTAACTTTGAAAATTTATATCTTGAGCTAGAAAACTTTTTAGGTTATTTTTTTGGAGATTGTTCTTTATTAAGTCTAGTTTGTAGAAAAAATAGTTTTATTCCCAAAAGCTTCATATTCTATGAGTTTCATATTTTGAAGTAGCTATTGCTAGAAATAGCTAAACTCTAGCACCTATCATTTTCATGTTTGAAGTTACTCCATCAACACAAGGATCATCTACCATGTTTTTAAGCCATATATGAGCATGAAAACATCATAAAAACATTTATAAAAGAGAAGTGAATGCATTGATTCATAAAAATATATTTCACAAACAACCATTAAAACTTTTGTCATTAACACAAGCTTGAGGCATTCTAACCATGGACAATATTAGAAACAAAAATACTTGAACAAATAAAGAAGAAATCCCTACTTCTTATATAGGGTCTAAAAAGAGTTATTCTCTTCTTCCTTAAGCTTGAGCAAGAGTCCTTGGAGTGGATGACCCTCCTTGTATCTTGGCTCTAGAACTTGTGCTTAAGAAAATATTTTTCACTAGAGTTAAAGATTGTAACTCTTGTGAAGGCTAGTGAAAGTTTGGCTTAGAATTTAAGTGTTTCTATGAAGTTTAGAGAGTAAAGAGAAGTCTTTGAAGAGAAGAACATAAGAAGAAATGGTAGAGAAAGAATAATGGAGAAAGAATACTTAGGGAGTTTCTAAGGCTTGAAGACTAGTAAGAGTGTATGTATTTTACAAGAGTTAGAGGATGTAGCTCCTTCAAAGTATGGTGAGGTCTCTTTGTGACTTGGAAATGGAATGAATGGAAGAGAGTTTGAAGAGTATTTGTAGTGGAAGGATAAAAAAAGAAGAAGAATGCCTGCATGATTTATGCAAGCATGTTGGCCAAATTTTGGGATAAGAAAATGCTCCATATTTCATGCAAACATGTAGGCCTAATTTTGTGATGAAAATACTCCATGTTTCATGCAAACATGTTGGTTTTATGCAAAAATGTTGTTGTTGGGCATGCATGGTTAGCTGAAATTTTCTAACTTTTAATGCATGTATGCATTATAGATTTACATCATGTAACCTTATGTTTTAATAGGTATTTTTAATTTTTAGCATGAAATTATCTATGTGAATATATGTGGTTAAGAATGTGCATGATGTATGTGATTGAATTATTGTATTGTTATTTTAATCCAATGGCTTAGATTCATTCTTGTTTAAAGACAAGTCTAGGGATTTGTGCAAATGACATTATAGTAATTATTAAAGTAGTAGCATTGTAGTAGTTATTAACGTAACACTTGGTGATGAGGGCAGGAGTGATCGCGGTGTAAGAAGGCATGAACAAGGAGCGGCTCCTTGTAACACCCTAATAATTAACCTAAGACTAGGTCATCTGATTAATTACTAGACTTTACTCTTTGCTTCAGTTATTTAACCATACTTTGAAAATACTTAATGAAATTACGAGCCATTTTTTTTTAAAACATGATTGAAAACGTGAGCCTCACATAGCATGAATGATAATAAGATAAAGCGGAAAACCAATGGGCATATCATGAAAAACACATCATATTGGCTCCATCATATGACATCCACAATTACATAACTCATAGATATTTTGTCTGCCAATAAGTTAGGCTAGGTGTAGTCAATCAAACAAAACATAAATAGAATATGGATGGAAGAACATCCATTAATGGCACCTAATAATAATAATACCCCAAAAATAGGGATAGATATGAGCTCACGTGCAAGGTTTAGCGATACGTTTCTTCAAGGATGATAAGCTGGTTCACAAGCTCAAGTGTATCTACTAGGTGAGAGCATCAATGGAAATCACGAACATCACCTTTACTTTAAAGACGAGATGGAAAGAAAGAAAGAAAGAGGGAGTGAGAAACTTATAAAAGAATCTCAGTAGGGTACTCACCTCATATGCATCATGTCATCATCATCGTCCTAAGGAACCTCGGGTTATTATGAAATAGTGAGCATGCTAAGATTCATTTATTAAGTTCAAAAATATACTTTACCGAGGTCCGTTAGTTTTAATCATGCATCATAAACTTAACATGTCATAATTATAATGAACTTTTCCTATTATATATCTCATCAGCATATCATAATAACATAGCTATACATAAGACCACATCATATTCCTCATCATCATATCATAAATACTATGCATAGAAGTACATCATATTTCTCATCATCATCTCATAAATACTATGCATAGAAGAACATCATAATCACATAATACGTTACTTAGTTCCTTAGGTGACTTAAAGTTACTTTCATCATCATTTCCCTGGGCCACCCTATACTCCACCCTTTTAGGAGTAATCTAGGTTATGAGCTCATACCTTACTAGTCGTCACTAGCATATACTTATCCCTTTTGATAAGTTAAACTCCAACTTTACCCTTTTGAGAGAACTAGGGGCAAGAATCACCTTTTCACCACCTATAGTTTGATGGGTTCAAAGGATCATTTCCTCATAATTTTAAGTCACCATTAAGTCTTTGCATGTTATATCATAATGCAACTCATCATTCATAATTATCATGACATATTCTCATATTTCATGCATAATCATTCTCATTGTTTGTAACAGCAATTATAACATGCAAGCCATGAAATTATTCAATAATATCAAATTCTCAATAGGCATTACATCATCATATAACTTACATTCCAAAGTATCAAAATGTCATCTAAAATTATCACAGTAAAGCTCCTTAAATAACGAACTCTAAAATGGGTAACCTTAATTATCAAACTAATTTCTTATGTATTTAAGGGACTCATTACTATTATTACCATAATTATAAGCCTTAAGAACATTATTAAACTATATGAGGCAGCATAGGCAGTAAATCTTTCTCAAGGTTTTCAATATGCAAGTTGCGTTTTAACCCTTTTTCTTCCGGCTTTCCCTATGAAGCTAAAATTAATTACTAAACCAATTATGAATCATTCTCACTTATCTAAACATAATAAAACCAGATTCTTATAACTTCTAAGGGCTCTGGACAGAATGTATAAATTCTATTCTTTAGAGTTCTAGAAATCTTGCTTTTAGTTTTCTAGTTGCTAGTTTCATTTTTTAGTGTTCTGAATAAATCCTATACTAATTGTTACCAAATTTTTCATGGCTAACCAATCTTAGACAGAATTATAACATACTAAAACAGATTTGGCAGTGACTAAATTTAAAGGGATAAAAAACTAGCTAAATTCTAGCTTTATGGTTGTTTTATGTAGCTAGTTTCTCTTCTAACATGCATAAAATTGTTCCTCAATAATAAACATATCAAATCATCATCATACAGTAATACTAAACTCAGATCAGTAGCTGAATCATGAACCTCACATAATTGCTTAAAATCACATTTTCTAGTATCCCGTAAAATCTTTGCAAAGCCTTAAAACTCTTTTAAAACTAATTCTTTTTTTACTCTTGAAAGAAATTTTAGAACTAAATCAGTAGCTTATTTAAAATCACTTTAAGCCTACCTTAATCATGAAGCCGATTTATACATTGAAAGAATCTTCACGATTAAAATTTTCACTTAAGATAAAAGGAGCAAGTCTTGAGCTTTAGAGATTTAGGTGATAACTAGAATCATAAACATCTATGCAACCTCATTTTAATCTTGTCTTTATAAGGTGATAACTTGGAAATATAAACATGATATGCAAGACTTGAAATTTAAACATGATGCAAGTGCTTGAAATAAATAAGAACTAAAACGGTCGCCTGGACAATGAGAGAGAAAAGAATCTTAATAAAAGAAAAATAAGAAGCTAAAGGGCGTAGTCCGCACTGAGCCGGTGAAGAAATTCTTATTACATCTTATTAAGCTCCAAACTCAAGACTTTTAAAGAATGAATTCTTTGACTCCAATAATCTTAAGGAAATTGAAAGTGATCTTTAGAGTTCTTATTACCATGGTTCCAACTTTGCTTGTGATACTTGGGCAAGTCTTTGAGCTCTAGGATTCTTAGGTGATGACATAATAATAAACATGTCATGCGTTGATTCTTTTAGCCATTATAAAATAAAGTGAGAGCATAAAATAAATATGAGATGCATCTTTATTATCTTTAGAGATTAAGTGACAACTTAAACATGAAATGCAAAGTTGGAATTTAAACATGAGAAATGCAAGTTCATTTATTTATTCTTGAGAATTTAGTGATGACATTAAAAGTAAACATGATGTGCAAGGCATAAACTTAAACATGGATGCAAGTTCATTTTATTTCTTTACTAGAGCTCCTCCAAGACTTTAGAGAAATATAAATTTAACCCAATATATATATCTTAGCAAGACAAAGTGAAAAATACATCTTTCAAGTTCTAAACTCAAGATCTTTATTTTTACATCATAAAAACATCATTCTTTAAAGTTTTGCATCAAGTGGAATTTTCAAGCTTTAGAGGCCTAACTTGTGATGGATTTACAACCCATACTCAAGGTCCTCATCATCAAGCCATCATTTCATTCCTTCTTAGGCCATTTGGCCGAAACCATTAAAGAAAAATAAGGAAAGAAAAAAAATTATAAAGCTTTAAAAACTAGTGAAACCTTCAAGTTTTAGAGGTTTAACTTGTGAAGGCTTTGCAACCAACACTCAAGAACCTCATCATCAAAACATGGTCTCATCATAATCTAGACCATAAGTCCGAATTAACCAAAAGAAAAAAGGAAGAAAACTGAATTGAAAAAGCCATAGAAAAGGTTCATTGATTCAACATTTTTGAGCTAGAAATATAACTTGTCATAGCATAAATGAACTTAGAAACAACACCCTACCTGATTTTATTTGAAGGAAAGGAAGAGAACTTGGTTTCCTTGAGTGAAATGAAAGAAAATCTCTTTGAGAAATGGGAGAAGAAGTTTCAGCCAAGAGGAAGAAGAAATAAAGCTTTTGGTGCTTCTAAAAACTAGAATTGTGTAAGTTATGAACTAAGGCCTCTAACACACCTTCAAGCATGCCTATTTATAGAGATTTTAAGGCTCATAAATGGACAAAGGGAGGAGGAAGGCTGGCAAAATTTAAACGAAACAAAGGGAGGAAAACATGGATTCAAGGCAAGTTGTATGAATTTAGGGAATTATGTTTCATTGTGACATTTTTGGCATTTTGTTTTAGTTATTTGGCAATATTCTGATGCATTATGGCTCCATTATTTCAGCTTTTTGCAGCCCATGGAAGAGAAATTTGTGTGTTCCATGTATTATTTAGGTGTAGGTAAGTTATCTTGCAAATTAGAGAATTTGCAATTAAGGGCTTAGGTGAATTAGTAAGCAATTTAAGTGTTTTTAAGCAATTTTAAGTTTTAATCAATCTAAATAAATAATTTTGACTCTAGATTAATAATTAGAATCTAATAACCTTTAATTTGAGCCTAATATTGCTTAGGTTTCGCTATACGAATCAAAAATCTCAAAATTGGCAAAACTTCACAAAGATAGACAAAATGGTAATTTTACTTAAAAATTGCAGGACCACCGAGCTTACCTAATGGTTAATCATAGCTTAAAAACACCTTTTAAAACATTTTAGTGAGGTTTGGGCTCAGTCTCACACAAATGGAGTTAAAGCGCTGGCGCGTTTATAATTTCACGCGTCAAAACTTAAAATTGAGATTCTTCTCCTCTATTAACACACATAACACAAACAATCTTTTATTATCGTCAAAACATCCCTTGAGGGTGGGCCCACGATCCTCATTTTGAGTAAAATAACCTCAAGGGCATTTTGGTCATTTTACATGTACAGAAATTCGGGTTTGCAACTCTCACAGAATTGCTCCTAACTTCTTCTTCTAATGTTATATTCCATTTTGAGGATTGTTTGGTCTCAAATTTTATGTAAGAATTACCTAGAGTAATTCGGTAATTTCTAACGATAGTAAAAATTGGGACGTACACTCCTGGCAAGGCCTTTAAGCGGAGGGGTACATGAATGAACCGATTACACACAGAATGAGAAGATCCTGAGACTATAGGTATGGGACTATAGTTGAGGATGACTTATATGAATTGATTGGTCTACCTATGCCAACAAAGATGCATTTTCTTTTTGGTAGCCCATCACTAAAGAACTCCATGGTTAAATGTGCTTGACTTGGAGTAATTTTGGGATGAGTGGTCTCTAGGAAGTGTAATGCCCCAATTTTTTCGTTGAGTAAATGACCGAAATGCCCTAAGGTCATTCCAGAATTAAAGGCAGTGACCCCAATCCTCAAATGGGCCAACTCAATGTTTGAAGGGGTTATAACTATTATGTTTGATATTGAGGTGAAAATCTCATTTCTGAACTTTCATTCAAAATGACCAAAATACCCCTCCTGTGTTCTACACGGGTAAAACCGTTTGAGCCCAAATTTTTCAGGAAGTTTAGAATGATGTTTTTGAGTGATGTTTGATGTTTAGTAAGCAGGAAGGTCTGGCAGTTTTAGTGCAAAATTACCATTTTGCCCCTGAACAGTGTCCAGTGAGCCTAATGACGCAATTAAGCAAACCTAAGCAATATTAGGCTCTAATCGAAGATTAATTTATTTCGATAATTAATCTAGAGTCAAAATAATTTATTAAGGTTAATTAGAACCTAAGATTGCTTAGATAAACTCTAATTGCATTCTTTAATTCAAGATTCCTAGTCATGGAATCTTGAATAGTATTTCTCTCTCCAATTCCTTAAATTAAGGAATTGTGCCATACCTCATTTGACTAAGAAAATGAATTTAATTTGTTAATCTAGTATGACCACTCCTTAATCAAGTCTTGACACTCCTAATTACCCAATTACCTCACCTAAACACTTTCTTACAACTCCTAACCAAAACCTTAATCAAAGAAACACCTAAACACATCACTAAACACAATTACATGAGCAAATTAATTCCC
>JAMLFY010000018.1:2899875-2925700 GCA_030441495.1 Dalbergia oliveri
CTTTGTGTGACAAGAACCAATGGCTTCAAATTGGCATAATAGGATTCGTACTAAAGATGAAGCTAGGATAATGGACACTTTTCGTGAATGGCCACTTGTAAGGGAACTAGCTCTAGTGGTTATCCAAATGATGGAAAGACTAGACCATAAGGATAAGTGAAACCCAAGGTGTAACACCCTAACTTTTAACCTAATACGTTCGAGTCACATTTTGGTTAGTTATTAGTTGTTACGCCTTTGTTTTAAATCTTGACTTTTCTTTTAAAATACGTAAGGAAAATATGACTAAATTTTCTTTTGAACTTAAAACTTAAAATGCGAGCCACGCGTGCGCATAGATACGATTAATACACATAAGACATAGCAATCATATACCCATCATCATAGCATACATAGATAATCCATAGAATAATCACAACACACATCGTATTTACTGTTCATAATCATAACATAATAGCGATGTCTTATAAACTTAAGGACACTTAAGATTCTAAACATAACAATCAAGGTCGATCATACACTAGCCCAAAGCTAAACATAACAAAACTAGACTAGTCTTCACGCTTCCGACTGTACCTCTGATACGGTAGTTAACTTGATTCCTATGCCCGCGCCTCAAGGAAGATCACGACAATTCCATCATTCATGTCTATAGAAGCGACACGAAGAAAGGAAAGGGGTGAGAACTTTATTCAGATTCTCAGGAGCTTTCGACTTAACACAAGTGTCATCGTCATTATCCCTAGTCACTTCGATTTTCTTTATGAAAGAGGTGTGTATGCATAAGATTCAATTTTTAAATTTCTCAAATCCTATTATCCGAAGTGGGTGTCTTTTAGCATGGGTCTTAATGATATGAATGCAACAGGATATCTCATGTATGCATGGCAATACATTAAAAGCATAACCAACACATGTAAATAGCAAATGTCACATGATTAAATGCACCAATAGGATAATAATGCAACACACACACACACACATATATATATATGCCTCTTTTCTTTACTTTTCATAATCAAACTTTCAAGTTCTTTTCCACCCTTGCACATGGTCACCAAAAGCCACCCGTTTCACCTTCCCTAGTGATTTTTTATGGTCACCAAAACTCCTCTTATTCTCTATTGGCTAATCCTAAACTGGCCGTCACTAGATTTAGTATGGGGTAATAGAGGAGGAAACACATCTCTTTCTTATCATGAGTATGCAACTTTATCATCATTTCATGCTCAAGATTTCATGATTCTTTTTCTAAGACAACAAATTTGGTGGAAATCTAATAGCACAATGACTACTACAGAATTTCTCAAATTTGAGTGATGTCACATAACTCATCTAACACATGTTTCCTCATTCAATATCTTTACTAAGCAAAACTTTAAAATCATATAAACATGTTCACCCATTTCATTATAATTTCATATACTTCTACATCTCAAACATAACATGCCACATTATCATAACAATTACATCATAAGCTCACATATTCTCATACGCATGCCATTAATACTTTCACATAAACTCTCGTATATTAGAACTATGTGTTCACTCGGTCACTTATTCTCATCATCTTCTCTATCTTATAGTATCTTATGCTTTGACCCTTATGGGTCTTAAACTGTGTTCTAGCTATCCTAACACCCATAACAGATCTTTGATGTACCTAAAGGATCATTACTTGTAATTCTCTCTACTTTTTATGCTTACTAACACCTCCAAACAGCATTGCATAAATTAAGCAAGATAGTGTGATTTGATTATGGGGTTCTAGATTTATGTCTTTGACCCTTTCTAAGTTCTCTTTGCCTAAGGCTCTATATTCAATTCCTAAACCAATTATTAGGATTCCTACACATATCCACTAATTATAAACATTCCTTAAGTTCAATTATGCTGAAATAGAATTTACATTTCTTGTGTCTAAGTGTTCTAGAATTCTCATTTTAAGTCCTTTCTAGTTACTTATTCTTTCCTAACTTCCTAAATCGGTCCTTGCTTCACTCAAACATAATTTTACACATTCTAACTCCATAAAACAGAATTAATACAGTGGCCAAAGGAACAGAAACCGAAATGTATATCACACATAATCACATAAATTCATGTTTTAAGTGCATATAAGTTGCTAGTTTTCTCTTGGAATAATTTTAGGAACTCAAAACTCTTTTAGAAACTAATTTATCTCATTAAAATCACGTAAACATGAGTAAGGATAGTAGCTAATATTTTGCCCATAAAAAGGATTTAAACATAGAATCATGTTCATAATGCTTTCTAAATTCACCTAAGCTTAGAAAAATTTCAAGACATAGGCTATTGGCACTTATGATTAGATGAGCTCATATTAAGTCCATCATCATCATCACAAGGCCGAAATGGCACTCATGGAAAGCTTACATTTTCTAAAAACTTTACTTGTGATACTTGGGCAAGTCTTTGAGCTCTAGAATATTTAGTGATGACATAATCATAAACATGCTATGCACTTTGTTTTATTCTTCATTATAAAATAAAGTGAGAGCATAAAATAAATATGAGATGCAACCTCATTATTATCTTTAACGATTAAGTGATAACTTGAAATATAAACATGAAGTGCAAGCTTGGAAATTTAAACATGAAATGCAAGTTCATTTATTTATTCTTGAGAGCTTAGTGATGGCATCAAAAGTAAACATGATATGCAAGGCATAAACTTAAACATGAATGCAACTTATTTTATCTTAACTAGAGCTCATGCAAGACTTTAGAAGAACATCAATAGCCTTAACCTAACATGTATCTAACAATATAAAGTGAGCTTTAGAGTTCTTAGCACCAAGTCTTCAAAGAAGTCTTTGGTTTGAACTTCATCATCAAGCTCAAGAAATGGATTAAGAGATAAACATTAACACTTATCAAGGCAAACGTAAAAAGAACTACTCATATTCTTCATTTTATTGCTCATGGGCTTCAATCTAGAGTAAACTCTAGAACGGTCGACCAACTTTAAGGTTGGCAAAGGTAAGCTTAGAGCTCTTTGAAAACATATGATTAATTTTCTTAAACAAAACCTTTAGTGAGCTACTTAACATTTTTATCAAACTTTGTACAAATAAAGGAATGAAAACCAAAATCTTTGAGTAAGGAAAAGAAAGGGAAACCGAAATCATATATAGTCCAAGACCAAGTTTTCAAGCTTTAGAGGTTTCTCACATGACATCACAAGACCATTATCTTGAAACCTCATCATCAAGCCAAAGTTTTTCTTATCACAAGACTCTAAGGCCTATATGAAAAGAGGAAAAGGAAGTGTTTAAAACCAAGAGAAAACTAGAACTTTTCTTAAAGAAAGTAAGCAAAACTTGGAAAATAAACCCCTACCAATAGTTGGCTTGAAGAAATGAAGGAAAGCTTGGTCCTTTGAGGTGAAAAGGAAATGAAATCTTCTTAGAGTTTGAGGAGGAGGTTTCGCCAAGAGAAAAGAGGTGGATGGCCTTCAAGCTTGCATATTTATAGATAAATGAAGTTCATGGATGGCCTTTGGGGGAGGAAGGTTCGGCCTTTAGAGGGAAGTAAGGAAGAAAATATCTCTTGATTGGTATGGTTGTGAGTATGGGCAAGGCATGGTGAGGTATGGCTCCAAGTATGGTCTAGGCATGGCTCTGTGTGCAAATTAAACAACATGTGATGAATTGAGGGGCATGTATTCTGGCCATCATGTGCAGCCAAGGGGGAGGAGAAATTGTTCATCTAATTGTGATTTAATGATGTGTTTAGGTGTATCTTTAATTAAGGTTTTGATTAGGAGTTTGTAAGAAGGTGTTTAGGTGAGGTAATGGTCAATTAAGATTGTCAAGACTTGATTTAAGGGGCGGTCTTGCTAGATTAAGAATTAAAAACTCTTTTCAAGCCAAATTAAATCATAGACACAATTCCTTGATTTAAGGAATTTGAGAGAATTTACTATTTAAGATTCCATGACTAGGAATCTTGAATCTAAGAATGAAATTAGAGTCTAACTAAGCAATCTTAGGTTCTAATTAACCTTAATAAATTATTTTAACTCTAGATTAATTATCAAAATTAATTAATCTTTGATTAGAGCCTAATATTGCTTAGGTTTGGTTAATCACCTCATTAGGCCCAAAATGCATTAAGCCATGGGCAAAATGGTAATTTTTCATAAAAATCGCCCAAGACTACTCGGGCTTAACCTGTTGTTAAACATCACTTAAAAACATCATTTAAAACCTTTTGGTGAAGTCTGGCTCAACCCACGTAAATGATAACAAACGGCCACAAGCGTTTTGGTAATTTCACACAAAAGAACTCAAAATGTAATTCTTCTCTATTAATACACACAACACATATAATCCCCTTATTATCATCAAAACATCCCCTAAGATGGTCAATAGCGTCCCTTTCCAGGTAAAATGACCTGGATATTTTAGTCATTTGTACACGAAAAATCGGGTGTTAGAGGTATTGGGGAGCAAAGGTGGATGTGGAATAAGAGATTTATTGAATTCAATAAATCAAACCCTCTACCGTTCCTGGAGTTTTAATCGAACAAAGCAGAAGAATAGATCAAAGCAATGGATAAGTTTTCAGTACTTCCTTGTATAGAGAATTAAAGCGGCCTTTGCTAATTATATGGAAGCTTATGTAGAATTTGGTGGGTTGACACCAACAAACTATTTGAAGCCTCTAGGCATCTCACTTAATATTTTTGAGGAAGCCTTTTATCATAAATATTTTCTTGTTTTGTGAGAAATACAAAGGTGCTTGAGTTTATGGCACTTAAGCAGGGATCCATGAGAATGGCAGAGTCACTGCAAAGTTTGAAGAGCTCTACAAACTTTCTACTATCTATGAGCATGACTCTAACGAAGCTTGGAAGTGCATGAAATATTAAGGAGGTTTATGTGAAAATCTTGAGGCTGTGGGGCTTTTAGAAATAAGGGATTATGCAACTTTGGTAAACAAGTGTCTTGCTAAACGAATCTAATAGGAAGCTAGAAAATTTTAAGTCTCACAAAGCAACTCTAGGAAAGGATTGGCACCATAGGGTCATAAGGTCCAAGCTTTAAGCCTACTAACAAGTCAAGGGGAAGATTCCCACCAAGTAACTATCAAGGAAAGCAACGGTTGCCGTCGAGGTTAGTTGTAGGATAGGAATGCCCTAAATGTGGGAAAAATACGGGAATAAGCCTTCCTTGGAGGACAAATTGTTTGCTGAATATGGAAAACCAAGACATAAGGTGCATAGTTGTCCTATCAAGAATCAATAGGCCACTCTAGGCCACAATGCTAGGGATGGGTTTTTACTCTAAGTATGAAGGAGCTTCTCAATTTCTAGATCTAGTTCAAGGTATGTGTGAAATAAATGGTAATATCCTGAATGTAATATATGATTAAGTGCTACTCATTCTTTTATATCGCATGATCGTGTACATAAGTTAAAGTTACCTGGGTCTAATTACCCTATGATCTTCTTGTATAAACTCTTTCTTCTAATAATTTTAAGACTAGAGGTAATAGAAAGTTTAAGTAATTTAACTTGTTTTCCTTATCTCATTTAGATGTAATCCTAGGTATGGATTAGTTTCAGCTAACCATGTCTTCTAAAACTATTTCTAAAATTGTTGTGTTTCTTCTACCTTATCCCTTACCATGTGATACCTATGTGTTTTATTTAAACTTGTTAATGACCAACCCTAGTAAAATAGAGAATCAGGGATATGCTCTCCTTTAGCAAGTGAGCTAAAAAGTGAATAAGAGTTAAGTGAGATTCCTATGGTGAGAAGAATATTGAATGTCTTTTACAGATAATATCCAGAGTTTCCTCCTGAGATAGAGATCAAGTTCTCCATTAGTTAGTACAGGAACATTCTTATTTCAATTGATGGTTACAAAATGTCACCTCTGAGATCAATTAAAGACACGGATTGAAGAGTTATTAGGCAAAAATTTCATAAGACCAAATGCTTCTCCATGGGGAGCCACTGTTTTCCTGGTAAAGAAAAATGATGAGATATTAGACTTTGTGTTGACTACAAATAGCTAAACAAGGTGACAATAAAAAACAAGTACCCTTTTACCAGAATTGATGATCTTATAGATCAATATAAGAGCCAACCTATCTCAAAGATTGATTTGCGATTAGGATATCACAGATTAAAGTTTGAAATGAAGAAATTAACATTGCCTTTAGAATTCAATATGGACATTAGAGTATACGGTGACTCTTTGGATTGACAAATGCTCCAGCTGTATAATGGATTATGTGAATTAAATCTTTTGCCCTTACTTAGATAAGTTTGTAGTTGTCTTCATAGACAACATACTTATTATCAAGGCTGGCAAGGAGCATGTTAAACATCTTTTGGGGTAATATTCCAGGATTCTAAGGGAGCAAAACCATATGCCAAACTATCAAAATGTGAATCAACACCCTAATATTTAACCTAACTCGCCTAAGATGCATTTAGGTTAATTATAGTCATTACTCTTTACTGTTTCAAGTTTTTAATTTTAAATTCTAAAAATACTTTAATAAAAACAAGGGAAATTTTTTTAAAAAAAATATATATACAAAATGTGAGCTGCACATACTAAATATTTAATGTTATTCACCTCGCATATGAAAGAGAGAGGATAAAAACAAATCATGGTACCTATAAATTACAACACCCATATATTATAATATTACCAATGTAAATACTAATCATTCCAACATCATGTACCAAAACATACAAACATCACACTACCAACAAAGGTTAAATCAAGTACAGTAATCCAGGACGAACAATATGCAAATGAATGCAAAACACACTAGCATAAGATCCCTCCTCTCACTACTCCTCTGAAAGGCCTGAGGAAATCAACGTATCACTTACGTCTCAGTGTGGCAAGACATCCCGTGTAACACCCTAATATTTAACCCAATGCGCCTAGGATACATTAAGATTAATTATTAGTTATTACTCCTTTAAAACTCGTTTGTAAAATTACTTAGCGAAATTGCCAGGTAAATTTTTTTTTTTTTTGGAAACACATAACCAAAATTAAGAGCCATCGGATTTACCATCACGCGAGTGAAACGTTAAGGCGGTGAGAAATTAAACATACAATTGAAAGTAATAAAGACACGTCCATTCATAAAAACAAATGCCATAATATATTAAGAAACATAGTTTGATACATCAACTGAAAGATAGAAACATAAAGTCATCCCACATAAGAATGAGAGCTTGTAGTAATGACAAGAAGATACATTAAAACGGAAAGGAAAACATGAGGACAACGCAAGTACAGAACCCTAAAAGATCCAACCCGGCTATAGCTACCCTCCCTAGAAACTCCTGGTCCGCTGATCCTATCACAATGGGGAAAGGTGTACCACGCTGCTCGAGCTCCTGGTCGTCGCCTGACGAGAGGGGGCATGGGCATGCGAGCGGGAACATGGCCTCCTTGCCGCAGGGCACCTCTCGACTGTCATACTCGCCTCGCCAGCCTGGCTGAGTGACAATGTCCTTACTACCCTACCCACGTCCATGGGCACCAAGGGGGTAGAACCCTCCGAGTAGACATAGGCAAGGAGTCCTGGACAAGTCGACCCTAGTGTGAGGTATCAGCGGGATGTACTCTAGGTAGTCTCTAAGTGCTGAGGATGATGGACGGGTAGGGGCAAGACCTTATCGTCGTGGTTTGGTCCTCTTCGAAGGTTAGGTCAGCCATACGGTGAGGTAGTAAAGTGAAGTGAAAGCTGGAAGTGAATACGCAAAATTGCATCAGAAAATATGAACAACGCATCGACCCTCGAAATTATATGACTAATGTCTGGGTCGTAGTGCACCTCCCAATTCGCGTATCAACAAAGATCACAAATGGCCATCGAGATTTGGAGACGTAACGAAAAAGAGACAAAGAAGGGGTGAGAATCTTGCTAAAGAATTAGGTAGGGGGAAACTTCCTATCCTAATGTCATCGTTTAATTCCAGGAACCTTGGGTTTATCTGAAAAGGTGTAACATGCAAAGGTTCATTATAAGGTTTTATAAAAGTAATTATCCAAGGTCCATGTCTTTTATGATAAATCTTAATGCATGTATGCAAGCATAGCAAAACATGAATGCATGGCAATACATTATACATGTAAGCAATTAAAACATGACATAAACGATTTATCATCACATAGTGGCATGTAACTTCTCATGAAAACCTTTCTCTCTTCATAAGTAAGATACTTCACATCTTTCTCGTTTCTCAAACTTGTGACATCAAGGTATCAAAAATGACCGCACCCCTAAAACTAGGCTATGAGCAATACCTCAACAAGTCGTCACTAGTTCTTACTTTGTCCTCTTGATAAGCGTTGATATAATCACAATAATCCCGACTCCCGGAGTATGGGTAGGGGCTTGAGGTCACCCATCATGGGACTTTTTCCTTCTAGAAACGCATCGCCTTGGTAAGAGCTATGACTTTGTCCGCTTAGCAAGCTAATATCGATGCCCTCATAGTTTTACCTTCTCCTCACCGTGCAGAGAAGTACATCGATCTGCGAAACGCATCATCTAGTTAAGATTAGATGACTCTACTGCTTGGTATGGCTTGGTGTCCATATCCCTCACGGGTTTACTTTTTCCTCACCATAGCAAGAGAAATGTAACACCCTAAAATTTAATTAAAAATTAATTTGAGCTTTATTAATCTTAATTTTAAAAGTCTAATAGTTTAGCAATGATAAGGGTAGCCCAAACGGGCCTGTCAAAAAAAAATTTCGGGCGGTGAATAGTAACACTGCGGGCCCCACGGCTCAACTCCGACGCTGAAACCCTATATTCTGACCAGAAAATGCCCAAAATTAGGAAAATATGAGAATAAGATTAGAAATGTGTGGGAATGGCAACTTTATGCTTAGAATTAATTTTCGGGCAATAGCGGTTATGGATAAGGTGTTTACCCATTCAAGAGATTTCGGTGTGTGATTTTAACACTGAAAGATATTTTCATCACCACAAATGGATGATGTCCACTACTAAGGACATGTGGAAGGCCAAGACTTAATCTTGGAATCCAAGATTAAATCTTAGCCATCATTGTCTTATTACATAAACAACGATTTTTTTTTACTAAATATCTTCTAAGCATTTAATATAAGAAGCCTAGTCACATTTTTCTTCCCAAAGACACACAAATTTCGGCCAGCCAAGGGGAAAGAAGAGACCAGCCACCATTGTTGTCCTCAAGAGCTTGTTCTTGGTCCAAGCCCAAAACTCCAAGCTAGATTGTTGAATCATCAAAAGTTCTTCATAAATTGTTCTACACCAATTCTCTCTCAATCTAATCGAACAAAATTTTCATTCCTCATCAAAACCTTGTGTTGTACCTCACACCTTACTGATATCAGAGGGGTTTGAAGTTGGATTGGGAGCTTTGGATGAGAAGGAAGCAAGCTTGGTTAACCTTGAAGCCAAGAAGCTAATAGATCACTCAAAGTAGGGTTTTTGGCTTTTCTTGTCCAATTTTTATGATCTGTTTTGGCATGACCTAGATCCGAAATTCTAATTGTATTGATGGATGATATGTTGATATGGATGTGTGAATTTTGTTGGTATGTTTGAATGGTGTTAAAAGGGGTTTTTATCAAAGGAAATTGGGACTAAGCTGGATTCCTAGTTTATCCAGTCATTAATCACGAATTTTCTGGAATATTTGTGGGGAATTAAATGATCTACAAAAAGTATATGTTGTAGTGGACATCTTAAACTGACTACATGAATTTTCTTGGGTGTTAATTTTAAAGTTTTCTGCCTCAAAATAAAGAAGAACCAAAATGTGTCTAATGCTGTCCTGGTTGTTGAAACGAAGTAACAAACTTGTCCGAATTTATTATTATAGCAATTGATTGATCTAGCTCATGAAATTTTTCCCTGAAGTTAATAACATATTGAAGTATCACTGTAAATTTTCTTGTGCATTGGTTCCATCAATTTCTAGGTTAAAAATTAAGGGAACCCGAATCTGGTTATGAATTGGTGGCCCTTGACCACTAGATTTGTATATTTTACTGAAGTAGCTATATAGTTCTGCTTTGTCCTGAAATTTTACAGGTTATCCTAGACACATTAAAGTGTCATACAGAATTTTTGTGGCTCTTGGGATAGTCGTTTGATATGGCAATTAAATGTTGTACCCAGAACAATAACTTCTTCCAAGGTCCTGGAATGTGAGAATGGCTAGAAATTTATGATAGTTGATATCTATTCCAAGTCTATGGTATATGAATGCATGATAGTGACTTTAAAGTTTGGTTTATGAGCAATGAATGAGAGTCACTTGTGATTGATTGTTTATATGTGAACTTGATGATGATATATGTTCTAAGTAAAAATGAAAGTCCCCTATATTATGTGAAAGGCACGAGAAAGGTCCCCTGAATGTGTAAAGGGCACGAGAAAGTCCTCTCTAATGTGAAGGGCACGGGAAAATCCCTCTATTATGAAAAAGGGCACGGAAAGTCCCCTTTAATATAGAATGGGCACGAATAGATAGGGTTGATGTATATAAGATTTTTTTTTTCATATGCCGAGAGCATGTAAAGTTGTAAGTAAATTACTATAATGTTAAGTAGTATGACATGTGTACATCAAGTTATTGGATAATAAAAGAGACCTACTTTTAAAAAATGGTTCTTGAACTTTAAAATGAACCTTTGACATATGTTGCATGATCATCTTTTCTTAATAATTAAAATGGTTGGAATGATAACGATCGCTTGAATTGTATTGGGGAAATCCTCCTGAGAATTGTAAAATTTTCACCCCTATGTGTTTGTGTTTCCGTATCTCATCTCAGGTTGAACCAAGGGATATGATTGTCCTACAATAGGAATCAGAATTTCATTAGTGTAGTAGTTAGTGCTTTCATTATGCTATACTTGGTGGAATGAATATGTATGTAGATGTAATAGGGAATGGATATGTATTAAAGCTCATGTAGAGCTTCCTTTTGTACTTAACTATGTATTCAATAAAGGTTGTGTTTCTTTGTCATATGTTTTAATAGATTGATGTAGGTTTATACGAGTTAGGTCAAGCCTGCCATAGATATTTAAGAAAGGTCCACTAAATTAATAAGTAACATTTCTCAAGCACGATGCCATGATTCAAAGATATTATTTAAAGATAAGGTTGTGCTAAGGAGGATGTTACAAGAAATGCGTCTCGGCATGTCACATATAAAATCTTTCTTTTCAAAACTTTTTTAAGTCCTCAAATTTGACAGAAATCCAAAGCACAACGAGCTCTATACCAAATTTCCTCATATTTGAGTCCTATCACGTAACTTCTCAACTCATGTCATCTCATTCAATATCCATCAATCAAATCTTTAAAAGCCATATATATCCATATGTGTCTCAATCATGACATGCCATATCGTCACATCAATCATGTCATAAGTTCACACAATCTCATGCACATAACATTAATACTTTCAGTATAACATAAACACACTCGTTCACTCGGTCACTTATCACATTATGTCTCCCACCTTGCAATGTCTTATGCTTTGACCCTTACGGGTCTTAAACTTGTGTTTAGTTATCCTAACACCCATAATAGATCTTTTATGCACCTAAAGGATCATTACTTGTAATTCTCTCTAATATTTAGCCCATAACCCTTCCAAAATAGCATTGTATAGATTAATCACCATGATCATTATTCGATTAAGTTCTAGAATACGTCTTTGACCCTTTCTAAGTTCTATCTTCGCCTAAGGCTCTATATTCAATTCCTAAACCAATTATGAGGGATTCCTACACATATCCACTAATTATAAATCATTTTCCTTAAGTCCAATTATGCTGGAACAGAATTTACAATTTTGTTCTAAATGTTCTAGAATTCTCATTTTAAGTCCTTTCTAGTTACTTGTTCTTTCCTAACTTCCCTAAATCGTTCCTTGCTTCACTCAAACATAATTTTACACATTTTAACACCATAAATAGAATTAATACAATGGCCAAACAACAAGGCAGAACCAAATAGATATAGCTCACATAATCACATAATTTCATGATTTAAATGCATATAAGTTGCTAGTTTCTCTTGGAATAATTTTAGGAACTCAAAACTCTTTTAGAAACCAATTCATCTCATTAAAATCATATAAATTTAGGTGAGGTCAGTAGCTAAAATTTTGTTCAGAAATAGATTTAAACATCAAATCTTGTTCATAATATTCCTTAAGTTCACCTAAGCTTAGAAAAATTCCAAGACATAGGCTATGGGCACTTATGATTAGATGAACTCATCTCAGTCCATCATCATCATCACAAGGCCAAAATGGCATCCTTGAAATGCTTCCATTTTCTAAAACTTTACTTGTGATACTTGGGCAAGTCTTTAGCTCTAGATATTTAAGTGATGACATAAACATAAACATGCTATGCACTTTATTCTCTTCATTATAAAGTAAAGTGAGAGCATAAATAAATATGAGATGCAACCTTATTATTATCTTTAAAGATTAAGTGATGACTTGAAATATAAACATGAAATGCAAGCTTGGAAATTTAAACATGATAATGCAAGTTCATTTATTTATTCTTGAGAGCTTAGTGATGCATCAAAATAAACATGATATGCAAGGCATAAACTTAAACATGAGTGCAAGTTTTTTATCTTAACTAGAGCTCTTGCAAGACTTTAGAGGAACATCACAACCTTAACCCAATATGTATCTTAACAACATAAAGTGAGCTTTAGAGTTCTTAGCACCAAGTCTTCAAAGAAGTCTTTGGTTTGAACTTCATCATCAAGCTCAAGAAAATGGACTAAGAATAAACACCAACATTTATTAAAACAAACATAAAAGAACTACTCATATTCTTCATTTTATTGCTCATGGGCTTCAATCTAGAGTAAACTCTTAGAACGGCCGACCAACTTTAAGGTTGGCAAGGGTAAGCTTAGAGCTCTTTGAAAACATATGATTAATTTTCTTAACAAAATTTTAGTGATCTACTTAACATTTTTATCAAACTTTGTACAAAGAAAGGAATGGAAACCGAAATCTTAGAGGAAAAGGAAAAGGAAAACCAAAATCTTAAGCAAGGAAAAGGAAAGAAACCAAAATCATATATGGTCCAAGACCAAGATTTCAAGCTTTAGAGGTTTCTCACATGGTATCATAAGACCATTATCTTGAAACCTCATCATCAAGCCAAAGTTTTTCTCAACAAAAGGGCTAAGGCGAAATGAAAAGGAAGGAAAAGAGCTTGAAAACCAAGAGAAATTAGAACTTTTCTTAAAGAAAGCAAGTAAAACTTTGAAAATAAACCCTACCAAATGAAGTCTTGAAAGAAATGAAAGAAAGCTTATGTTCTTGATGAAATAAGAAGACAAAATCTTCTCTTGGATGATGAGTGTGAATTCAAGGGAAGATCATAAGGAAGATGGATTTTCCTTGAAAGAGTAAGCTTGGAAATGGAAAGGTTTGGTGTTTGAGAGGTGGTTTGAGGTGGGGGAGTGGTGGTTCAAGGTTGTTTGTCATGGTTTGTGGTGGTGGAAAGGTTTCTTTGATGGTGGAGGAAGAAGAACAAGATGAAGAGAATTTGAGAGAAAAAGAAAATTCAAGAAAGCTTGGCAAATGATCTAAAGTGTAACCAAGTTCTCTAATGTTTGGTATTTATAGAAAAATGAAACAATGGAGGCTGATTTAAGGGAGGAAGGCCGACTTCATGCCAAGGGGAGGAAAAATATCTTCAAAACTTGTCATTCAAAGGCATGATTGGAAGCATGGCTAGGTATGGTTCAAAGTATGACTTAAGGTATGGTCTTTGGAGTGAAATAAAATCAACATGTGACACATTTCCTTGGGTATGTATTCGGCCAGATTTCCAACCAAGGGGAGGAGAAGAAATTGCTCATGTAATTGTGGTTTAATGATGTGTTTAGGTGTATCTTTGATTAAGGTTTTGATTAGGAGTTTGTAAGAAAGTGTTTAGGTGAGGTAATGGTTAATTAAGGTTGTCAATGGTGGTCTTGGTAGATTAACAAATTCAAAACCATTTTCTAGTCAAATTAAATCATAGACAAAGTTCCTTGATTTAAGGAATTTGAGAGAAATTACTATTCAAGATTCCATGACTAGGAATCTTGAATAAAGAATGAAATTAGAGTTTAACTAAGCAATCTTAGGTTCCAATTAACCTTAATAAATTATTTTGACTCTAGATTAATTATCGAAATAAATTAATCTTCGATTAGAGCCTAATATTGCTTAGGTTTGGTTAATTACGTCATTAGGCTCACTATACATTGTTCTAGGGGCAAAATGGTAATTTTACTAAAACTCGGGACCTCCAAGCAGGACTAATCATCAAAAACCACTCATAAACATCATTTCGAACTTTCTGGAAAGTTCAAGGGCTAAAGCACCTTACCCGCGTGAAACGCAGAGGTATTTTGGTCATTTTGAGCCGAAAGTTGAAAAATGAGATTTCACCTCAGATATCAAACATTGTATAATCCCTTCAAACATTGAGTTGACCTATTCGAGGACTAGGGTTAACACTCGAATTCAGGTAAAAATGACCTCAGGGGCATTTTGGTCATTTGTACTCAACGGAAAAAATGGCATTACATCCCGGGTCGAACATGGGCACGTCGGCGACGCAGGGTAACCCTCTACGTGTAGGCTCAGCCTCTCATTTGTTGCATGACGGTAGTCTCTCCATCATCACCTCCACCTACCTATAGGGACAACGGGCGATCTACTTGAAGAGTGGCTGAAGGGTGAATCCTAAATGGATCTGACCATGACCCAGTGAACGAGGTGGTGACCAAGGTATGTAATTAGGGAAAACTCGACAGACGATGCAACAAAGTGAGCATGTGGAAGCCTGAGTATACGGACGTGCGCTCGAAGGCAAGGTCATCCGAAATGGGACAGTAGGGGAGAACCAATTGCTAGAAACGGGTGTGTGAAGGACGATCCATAAAAACATACAGAACCCACAACGACCTACAAAATGATACGAATCGATTGGCAGAGTCAAAGTACATTTCCTACATGGGGGCATCAATATAGATCACGAACGTCGCCATATACCTCTAAAAATGGGATGGAAAGAAAAGAAGAGGAATGAGAAACTTATAAAAGAATCTCAATAGGGCTTTCGCCTCCTAATATATGTGCCATCATCATCGTCCCTAGAAACCTCGGGTTTCATTATGAAAATGTAAGCATGTATAAGGTTCTTTCATTGAGTTTCAGATACCATTAGCTGAGGTCCGTATCTTTTAGTATGAATCTTAATGTCATGGATGCATCATACTATATCATGAATGCATGTCAATGCCACATGCCAGTTTTCATAGAAATTACAACCAATGTACATGACGTAAAGAACATAAATCCTTTAACATGGTTTCTCCTCATTATTCTTTTAGGTGACTTAAATTTCTTATTCTCTTTTTCCTTGGAGGTCATCCTATATCTTCTCTCCTCTTGAGAGTTCTAAGTTATGAGCTTATACCTAACTAGTCGTCACTAGTTTATACTTATATTCTGGATAAGGTAAATTCCCAGCTGCGAAGTGGGATAGGGGCATAGGATCACCTTTCATAACCATTAATTCCTGGAGTCTAAAGGGTCCTTATTGGATCACCTCTCCTAACCATTAATTCCTGGAGTCTAAGGATCATTTCCATATGTCTTATGTCACCTTAAGTCTTAGCAAGTTAATTAGAGATGCAAACATGAGCACTTAATTACATCATCAGAACTTATCAATTAACATTTCATGCTCATAAATTTTTCTAAGTTTACGAATTTGAAATTCCGCAGCATAAGGCTGGCAAGATCCCAAATTCATTTTATGCCATAAAACACATCAACTATGTATCTCAAATATCTCAATCATAATTGTGATTCATCATAAAATAATTCACATAAATATGCCATCATCAACATCTTGTTGAAAGGTAAACATGCTTCTACCTCGTATGCTGGAATAAGGACCGAACCAGCTAATGCATATGCTATGCTCAACAAGATATACATAAACTAAAGATCATCACAGATACCATTCACACTTTTCATCCTCAATTTGTTGGTAATTACTTATTAGCCCTAAACGGGTCAAAACTATAAATCGTTTTAATCTAACACTTGTAATTATTCTTTTATGCATCAAAGAGACCAACGTGGCTATTACAATAATTTTCACTAACTTTTAACCTCGTAAATATACCAAACAGCATTAATCAATATTAGAAAATTAAATCTTAAGCATTCTATAAATTGCGTTTTTATCCTTTCTAATTACCGACTTTTCCTAAGATGCTAAAAATAATTATTACACTAATTATTAGCAATTCTTACACAATTAGACAATCCCAAACAGCATCATGCATAATCAAATAATCCCAATCAATAGCCAAAATTCACATTTCTAGAAGCTTTCAAAAATTATGATTTTACACATTTCTAGTTACTAGTTTTGCCTAATGTGCCAAGAATGATTTTTACAGCAATTAATAGTATTTTCACACCTCCAAGTCATTCCAAATTTCATGTTACAGAATTTACAAGAACAAATCAGTAACCATTGTTTTAATTTCTAAGAGCTTGTAAAATTGCATCATAAACCATTTCTAATTACTAGTTTTTCTTCAAATTATTTCAAGACATTGAAAACACATGAAACTTTTTTATCCCTTGAAAACATACATAATACTCCTCAAAAAAGTGGCAATACTAAAGTTTTTATCAATGAGGTTTCATACATAACAATCACATTTTTACAACTTTTAGAGTTTCTAATGCTTGCAAAATTCCAAGATACACTTTTGAGCCCTAACATAAAATAAAACTCACTCTAGGCCCATCATCATCATGAGGCCGAAATCATAAGTTGAAAGTATGTTCATGGTCAAAATTTCCATTAAAATAAAAGGAGCAAGTCTTGAGCTTTAAAGATTTAGGTGATAATTAGAATCATAAACATGTCATGCAATCTCATTGTTAATCTTGGTTATTATAAGGTGATAACTTGGAAATTTAAACATGATATGCAAGTCTATATTATTATCTTCAAGAATTAAGGTGATTACTAGAAATATAAACATGATTATGCAAGGCTTGAAATTTAAACATGATATGCAAGTCCATATTATTATATCTTGTTAAGCTCAAAACTCAAGACTTTTAAAGAATGAAACTCTTTGACTCCAAACAATCTTAACAAAAACAAAGTGAGCTTTAGAGTTTTTATTACTATGGTTCCAAGAACCTTATTTCTTGAACTCATCATCTAGCTCAAAAAGAATCAACTTAAAGAAAATTAACAATTATTCCATTAATCTTTTGACAACAAAAACTAAACCTTGAGCTTTAGAGGTCTATTATATGATGGATTCACAATCACCACCATGATTTCTCATCATCAAGCAATGGTCATTATCAAGCCATAAAAACCGAAATTTAAAGGAAAGAACAAGATAAAAAAAAACATGAAATAAAATCCCTACCAGTTGTTTCTTGTTTTCAAAAGAGAAAGCTAGATCTTTTATGAAGTAACAAGAAGAAAATCTGCTCCTAATAATGGTGATGATTTTGGCCAAGGGAAGTTAGAATGGAGGAAGGATTTTTCTTGTGTTCTTGTGTTTGGAAATGGAAAGTTTAGGTGTTTAGGAGTTGATCTATGGTGGAGATGTGTTAGTTTGAGGTTGAGAACTTGAATGAATGTCAAGAATGGAGTCTCTTGGAGATGGAGGAGGAAGAAGAAGAAAGCTTAGAGTTCTTGAGAGAATAAAAATTTTTGAGCAATCTTGAGCAAGACAACTCCAAAAAAGCAAATGGTAAGGTAATGATATGTTTGTGTGTATTATTACTTGAAAGAAAAAAAAATAAAATATGAGGATGATGGGGGTATGGAGGCTGTGGCTTTGTTTGGGAATAATGGGAGACAATTTTGATTCTTTGATAAGTGGTAGGACATATAGGATAGCATATTTAATTAGGTAATGAATTATGAATTGGTAATTTAGTGTAAATGATAAAAATCAAGTGTTTAGAATTTACCAAGACAAGGTAAAAGAGTAATCTTATACTAGTAATGGAGTTAATCTCAATTGAGTTAAAAATCAATTAGTAACATAAGTCCTAATCTTAAGACAAAGAAAGAAAATGCACTAGATTTACCTTAATCTTAACATTATTGAGTTTATATGAGTCCTTGTAATTAAGAAAGGAAATTAAGTTTTCCCTAAACAATTCTTATGCTATAATTACCTCAAGTGATTATTTTTAACCTCAAGTAATTATTTTTAACCCAAGATTAATGAATCAAATCAATTTGAAATGAATTAGAGTATAATATTGCCTTAATTACTTAAGTGACCTTATTAAGCACTAACTAGGGGTAAAGAAGTCATTTCACATAAAAACTCCCTGGAATTACCTGAACATTTTCAAATATTATATAGTACAAACATTTCAGAACTTCGTAGGTGATAAGGGTTCAAAGATTACTCAATCTCGTGTTAAATTACCAGGGGTAATTTGATAATTTTACGTACGTAAAAATGAGAGTTAAGATTTTTATCTCAACATCAACATATTACAAATAATTCCATTCAAACATAAAACTAACCCCTTGAGGATAGCGAATTGGCTATTTTGATTCAGAGAATGGTCAGGGGCATTTGGTCATTTTACACATGGAAAAATGGGATTTTTGATTTTCGCACAAATTGCTATCCAAGTCTCATATAATGTTACCCTAATATTAAAATTTCTTATTAAGGATTGTTCGACTTCAATCTCATGCAAAAATTACCTAGGAGCATTTTGGTAATTTTGCAAATAGGAAAAATCGAAGGCGTTACATTTCTCCCTCCTTAAAAAGAATTTCGTCCTTGAAATTTGTTACCTGTGAACAACTCGGGGTACTAAGTCTTCATTTCTAATTCCAATTCCCATGTAAATGTGCTCGCTTTATCTTGTCCCCATGCTACCTTGATCAAAGGTACGGCTTTGTTTCTCATTTGCTTGACTCTCCTGTCCATGATCCTTGTAGGTGGTAGGTTGAAAGTAAGGTCCTCCCTTGTATGGGAATTGGAATCAGAAATGAAGACTCAGTCCAGGAAGATATTCACAGATAATGAATTTCAAGGACGAAATTCTTTTTAAGGAGTGGAGAAATATAATCCTCGATTTTTCCTTGTACAAAATTACCAAAATGCCCTAGGTAATTTTCGCATGAGATTTGAGGTCGAACAATCCTCAATTAGGAATTTAACATTAAGGTAACATTATATGGGGCTTGGATAGCAATTTGTGCAAAAATCGCAAATCCAAATTTTATCTGTGCAAATGACCAAAATGCCCTAAGGTCATTTTGAAATTGAAAGATAGGATCCAGCTATCCTCAAGGGTTAGTTTTATGTTTGAAGGGAATTATTTGTGATATGTTGATGTTGAGGTAAAAATCTCAACTCTCGATTTTGCCGTATGTTAATTACCAATTACCCATGTGATAATTTAACACGAAATTGAATAACCTTAAACCTGGTCATCACCTAGGAAGTTTAAAATGTTTGTTAGAAGTACTATGTAATATCTGGAAATGTTTGGGTAATTCGAGATTTTTATGTGAAATGACTTTCTTACCCCTAGTTAGTGCTTAATAAGTTCACTTAAGTAATTAAGGCAATATTAGGCTCTAATTCATTTCATTCATTAATTTTGTGTTAAAAATAATTACTTGAGGTTAAAAATAATTACTTAAGATAATTAGAGCCTACGAATTGTTTGGAAAAATTTAATTTCCTTTCTTAATTACAAGGACTCATATAAACTCAATAATGTTAAGATTAAGGTAAATCTAGTGCATTTTCTTTCTTTGTCTTAAGATTAGGGTGTTACAAAGTGTATGTTATAAGTTTAGTGATGGTTGTTTATCTTTTCCCTTTTAAAAAATGTAGATTTGATGAAACATTTTATTTAAAGCAACAATGAATATGTTTCAGAGATTAACAATGCTTTTGAAGTAGGTGAAAAGTGTGAGAACTAGATTGCAACAAAAGATTGACAAAATTAATTGGTTATCCATCATATAGAGATTTAGTGTTCCATGGTGAACATTAATAAAGAACAAAATTTTAAATTCTATCCCCTAAATAACTAGTGACCACACCTTATTTCTGATGTAGTTTTATCATAGTAATTAAACTTGACAGAATAGATCAATTTGACTTGAAACGATGAACCTTAAGTACCAGCAAGCAATCAACCCAAGTCAAACTTCGTCAAACTTGGAGTGCCCAAGCTGGGCCACATATGAGCCATTTCCACTTGAACCGGTTTAAACCGCACACACCTAGCCTGCACCACCTTTAAACTGCATGGCCAACCTTCTTGTTGTGCTATAATGTGCGATTAACATGTACATATATTATATTTTTTGCATTAATTATATTTTATATATTGATTTAATAAAATTTGATTCAACTAGTGACCTACTCGTTAAACTAGTGACTATTTAATGACCTGGTACCTTGATCGAGTCAATTCCAGAGTCGAGTGTGAAAACTATGATGTTTACTATAAATGCTAAAATGTATAACCTAATTAATGTCAAAGACTACAATACATGTTTGAAAATGTTATTCATATTTTAATAAAATAGTGTTTCATGGTGAACATTTATAAACAACAATTTTTTTAATTTTATCCCTAAATAACTAGTGACCACTTCTTATTTCAAACTTATTTTTACTATTCACTTGGGAATAAGCAACTTTAAAATCCATGACAAATGTCTACCCCTTAAATGAATCTACAATATATGAAGGGATTAGTCACTATATTCTGCGATAAATTATTCAGAAACAAAAAAAAATTATTTTTCTATAAATTCTAAAATGTGTCACCTAATTAATGTCAAAGACTACAATACATATTTGAAATTATTTTTAATATTCTAATGATTTTCATGAGTCATTATTACATAGGATATAATTTTGATTCATTGGCAATGTATAATCTTTTTTACCTGCTAATTAAATTCTCTCATGCACATCAGGACTTTTAAAATAAGGGTTAAATGCATTTTAGAATTTTAAGTCATATGCAATTTAAACCCTGACTTTTCAAAACGTACAAAAACCCTACTTTCAACATGCATGCGACACACTGAATTTTTTAAACTCTGCAAAAAAAACCCTAAAAATTTAAGTCATAGAGGTGTCGGGTTGCACATAATAAAAAAAATCAAGGGATTAATTGCACGTAGTATTGACAAGGTGTTAGATTACACAAATTAAAAATATTAAGCGGATTAAGTGCACATAAATCTTACCATTTTAGTTGCCAAATTATCCTGAGGGTGTTTTACGAGTTGGAAAATTCAATGTGTCACGATGCACATTTTGAAAGTTAAAATGTAAATTACACATAACCTAAAATTTAAGAGAATAAAATGCATTTATCCCTTTAAAATAATGAGGGTGAATTCCATAATGTTTTGATAACAACATGTGATTTAGTTACAATGTAGAAAAATTTACACTCTCAATCCGCAAAATTAAACTCTTATTACATATTCAAATATTTTCTTAAATAAATAAAATAAGTTTCATTATATTTAATTTTAAAACAATAAAAACAAAAGATTATTTTCCAATATTTTGTCACTCATTCAAAAGCAAATTAAAATAACACTATTCAAATTACATTTACTATTGTAACAAAAAATTATTATATCAAAATTAAGTTTTATATGACACTTTTCAAACATGATTATTTTACAACAAACTCGGTTACAACAAAAATCAAATTTAACCAATTTGAACTAAATGCTTATCAATGTTTAAAAAATTAAAACCTAAGTGTAAATTTATTTAAATATAAAAGCATTAAAATTGAAATTAATTTATTTAATTATATACCATGATCACATATTCTTGCATTATTTTGAGTTAGGATAAAAATTAAAAATATTAATACCTTCGGTTATTTATGGCTAAATAAAAACCACTTATTCCATTACCTTAAGTTATTTAAAATCAGTAAAATCTATGATTAAATTCAGGAACATTAAAATTACAGAGTTTAAAATACAAATTTTAAAAACAAGTGACATTGAACTAAAACAGAAGCACAATAAATCATATTCAGAAGAAAGAAGCACCATAAAACATTTCCTATTTTATTTTTTCTTGAAAAGAATTTAATAAATATGGTTTCTTTTCTTTTTTGGTGCTAAATAATATAGAGGAAAAAGCACACCCAGTCTAGAGTCAAGATATCTCTAAATTCATCGAGTGCTTAGAAATATTACAAATCACCCACTAATCGAAAAAATATAAGAATGAACACAAGCCATGATATCTATATAACATAATAATGTATATATCGTGAGTATCCTACTGGTACGAGGATTACGATATTAACTGCTTGTTTTTTCTTCATCATTGTTTTGGATTTCAAAAATTTACATACAGGAACTAAAGCCAAAGGGGGAAGTAATTATCCAGGAAACCTAAATCATGCAATTCAAGGAACTTCGATCTTCTGAAAAAATGCACACTGCATTTATTAGATGAAAACAAAAATACCAAATTGATGCCTCTACGAACAATAAAACTTAAATATATATGGACAAATGCTGAAATCAGTTTTCGGAAGACCATTAATCCAAAATCAGAAAACAAGAGTAACTTAGATTACAATACTAATGAATAAATAAATGGCTTGTTGTCATGCACAGTAAGCCACCGTTGCATGTCCTGACCTCGGGGTTCAACATGCATCTACACATGCATTTTGTGCTTTCACGCTGGCTACTCTTGCTGGACACTGGGTGATGCTGTTTTGTCAGGAACGGCTGGGTCTGCTTTGTCATGGTGGAAGCGCACCACGATACATGTGATGTTATCTGCACTACCTCGAGCAAAAGCGGCTTCGGTTAACTTCCGAGCAGCTGCCTCTGGTTCCTCTTCTGTGCGAGCGAGCAAAACAGCATCCTGTGCAGACGGGAGTAGACATGTAATATAGGAAAGGTCAATAGTCACAGATCAAATGATAACGGATGAGAGAAATGAAAAGTATGTTGTATAAAATTCATGGGGAGTGAAATCAATATCCCAAATATTTTGACCCCAATGCTGGCGGACAATCCACGTTTCTTTGGTACATAAAACAAGCCTTTGTCAACATAAAATAATGCCATAGGTCCAAAAATATAAGAACGTCATCTTCATTGTGGTCTTAGTTGATAACCAAAGCCAATTTAAACCGATAAAGCTTAGAATTGCAAAAGAAGCCCTAAACTATTTACTAAAATACCTACAGTCCATATCTTGCTACTTTCCAGGGAGCATAGCATATAAGGCAAAAAGAGAAGTAGAAGTCACAAGCAGACAATCCCTCACTATTTTCCCAAAACCCAAGCATACCAATTTTTCCCAATGCCTTCCCACCTTATATGCTATTTAGTATTTCATGCTAGGTGACCCTTTTTCTCCACCGAACACACTATTTGTTTAAAACATAGGATCCGATGGTCCTGCGAAAGATAACATAATATGAAATGCATAACTATAAGGGAAGACAGCTTACGTCATTTGGTACTACATCCCAAAGTCCATCACTTGCAAGAATAAGCAGTTCAGTCTGTTCATCCACCTCCTGGTCCTGAAAATACATGAGGATATGAAATAGATTCTCAACATATTCTGTTCTCAATAATTGCTTCAACATGAAACTGTCAATTGCAACAAATCACAGATGTGGTTCAACAAAAAAAGATTAAGGCCAGCTAAATCAAGTGCAGGGTATTATCAAAGGAAAATAGTTTTAGTATTTTCTCGACACTGAATATGCAGCCACAAGTTGCTACACGTAACATATCTCACAATTTGGGTAAATGTATGTATTCTAGATGTCATGGTTCCCACACAGAAATTTTAAACTGGTTAATTAAATGAATAAAATTTACTCAGTTCTAAAACAATTTGTCAAAAAATCAGATGACTCACAGAATACCCGTGCAGCTTAATAATTCTATCAAGACTACAGTCGCAGCAATTAGCCTAGAGTATACACATCCTTTTAGTGATTTAATGAACAACCAATAAGCTACAAGGTTAGGGGAGCAATAATTATTACAAAATTTTATTAAATAAAGTGTTGTTATATCCTCCTAATACTCAACCTAAAAGTCCTCCCAATTGAAATCTCACTCACAGCGGCATAAGTTGTAATTTACACTATCCAAGGACTGGACTATTCAAAAGATGTAAGTGGGATTTTGAATCAGGAAGATTCTTAAGCACACTATTCAGGAGGATTTAACATTCCCGTTATATAGATCTACTATAACAACATTTGCAACGCTGCCTTTTCCCATTAAGTGGGTTCAGTCAATCTTCAAACCAGTGACCTATCATAAACCATGTCCATAGTTAAGTCATTTAAATCCATTATTTTATCAAAGTGAATCAATATATATAATACTGATTCACTTATTTTTCATTTCAGAAATGTATCTATGTCGGCACACCCTGTAAGGAAAAATAGTATCATACTAGTCTGTTAATTTATAGAAATAATCATAATTAATACCATTTGCTACTTTTAGCAAAATTACACTACACAAGCAGAAATTCTATGTACCAATATACCAAAACATAAAAGCCAGAACTAAAAGCAGTAAAGGCAAAGCAATGAGAATAACTAGAAATTCTTAAATATCAACCCCATAAACAAGAGAATCAACTAAAAAAGAAAGAAATATGCTACCTAAAATGGAGAGAAGTATTAGTGATAAAGAAGTAAACTACTATATGCATCAAAAAAAAAAAAAGAAGTAAACTACTACGTGATAGATCAAAAGCTCCATGATAGAGAATCTCATTAGACTATCTACATTCACTATCAGGATGTCACACTTTTGTAATGCAAACAATTATTAGATATAAGTCACCTCCAGAGATTAATATATTAGATAACTTTGAGATTGCACGGGTAATGAAGGATCACCTGGATCTCAGGTTCTGCAACAACAAACTGCTTCAACATACGATTACCAAAGGCGCAGACATTGCTAGCACACCTCCTACCCTCCAAGTACCTGACCAGCATAAACACATGTAAATATCACCACCCAAACTAATCATTCCATGTCATGGTCAAATTCCATCCCTTGGATAGCTGGCCTGGTTTTAAGTTGAAGATACAAAGAATGTTATTCCAATATAGAATAAGCGGAGCACATGATACTACTTGCATAGTGCATACATCAATCTACTGTCACCAAATAATCCATTCGCTTCACCTATTAATTTGTTTCATAGAAGATGGAGCATGTAATACACATGTAAATTCGTCCTGAAGCCCAACAGATTTCATGCACTTTGTTACTGTCCAGTGTCCACAAAGCCAGCAGTACATACTGATTAAATTTAAGACTTAAATTTTGTCCAAAACTTGGGAAAGAAAATTTAATAGAATAAAGATTGAGCCAATTAACTTTTATAAATTTTGATGTACTTATGTAAGATACCAAGAGAGTTAAACCGACATTTTACAGATACATGGTGGTAAAATATTTGGCATCTGATCAGCCAAAGCATAACCCCATGGATATTACTATCCCAAGCTACCAACTAAAACCGCCAATCAAAGGGATCCAAGATTGAGCCAGCACAAACATCCAATGTCACCCTTAAAGCACTGGCCAAAGATAACATGATCCAAATCCACTGACAGATCCAGAAAATTTTAACAATGGGAGCAAGAATCATACATCAATATAAGAA